>JAQNBH010000108.1:0-26397 GCA_028752905.1 Cladorhizidae sp. MBARI D1340-BT2
GTGGTACTCAGGATTAAGAACCACACCCACATCCTGCCATTCAACATGATTTTAACCCGTTCAATTATTTCGTCCCTTCTGCTCTTAACATTTTTTTAAATTGTATTGATTCCTTGTAGATAATTCTTGTATATTCTCTACGCTTCTTGTATATTCTCTGCTGTTCTTGTATATTCTATGCTGTGCTTGTATATTCTATGCTGTGCTTGTATATTCTATGCTGTGCTTGTATATTCTCTACTGTTCTTGTACAGTTATTTTACAGATCACTTCTATTTTGCCTTGGCTGGTACATGAAACTATGACGCCTTGCTAAGATGATACATCACAAAAACATTGTTGTCAACATTGGGTGTCAGTTCATGTAGATACAGGTCTTCTTAAACATTTGACCTGCTTCGGTCTAGTGAAGCTTCTGAGCGTTGCTATAGAGGGCGTCAACCACACTGCCTAGGTTGCTCATGGTCTCCAAGGATGCAGTGTAGGTCAGATTGGTGCCGCTCTCCTCAAATAATATCAACACTCCTTGTCCTTGGTCCAGGATGCCTGCAGTGTGAGGGTGTGTTAGATGTGAGGGTGTGTTAGAGGATTAAAATGTGTACTTCAACCTGTTGAGGTGGATGGGATATAACACCACAATGGGTGGAGGCAGGTTGAAGTAGGTTGACAATAGCACTGGGGACACACCACATTGGGTTGAGGTAGGTTGACAATAGCTCTGGGGACACACACTGGACCAACACCGTTGAGGCAGGTTGAAGTAGGTTGACAATAGCTCTATGGGGACACACTGGACCAACATCACACTGGGTTGAAGTAGGTTGACAATAGCACTGGGGGGACACACTGGACCAACACAACACTTGGTTGACATCACACTGGGTTGAAGTAGGTTGACAATAGCACTGGGGGGACACACTGGACCAACACCACACTTGGTTGAGGCAGGTTGAAGTAGGTTGACAATAGCTCTATGGGGACACACACTGGACCAACACCACACTGGGTGGAGGCAGGTTGAAGTAGGTTGTCAATAGCACTATGGGGACACACACTGGACCAACACCACACTGGGTTGAGGCAGGTTGAAGTAGGTTGACAATAGCACTGGGGACACACACTACACTGGGTTGAGGCTGGTTGAAGTAAGTTGTCGAGATCTATGGGGACACACACTACACTGGGTTGAGGCAGGTTGACAATAGCACTGGGGACACACACTGGACCAACATCACACTGGGTTGAGGCAGGTTGAAGTAGGTTGACAATAGCTCTATGGGACACACACTGGACCAACACCACACTGGGTGGAGGCAGGTTGGTTGACAATAGGTCCCCGGCCCCCTACTGGTGTTACCCAATAAGTAACTGGATGTTTCCATGCCTATCTTGCATGCTGACTCTGCCTCAGTTGACCACAACATTCCAACATTCCAGTCATGAAGGCGGGATCTCAAAGAAACGATCCTGCCAACACACGCCAGGGTTGTATTGTGGGGGAGGAGGATTTGCCCCTCCTTCCTTTGAACTTTGCACTTCAAGTCTACCAACAAGAATTTCTTGCTACGCGCAAGACCGAGCAACAAGCTGAGGTTAGACAATCAACATCTTGTAGGCCATCCATAGAGAGTGCAAGGCAACCTGCAGCTATTGTGGGGAGACATCTGTACACCTGAGATGGTGCAAGAAGCTTCCTGGCAACCTGCAGCTATTGCGGGGAGACATCTGTACACCTGAGAGAGTGCAAGGAGCTTCCTGGCAACCTGCAGCTATTGCGGGGAGACATCTGTACACCTGAGAGAGTGCAAGAAGATTCCTGGCAACCTGCAGCTATTGTGGGAAACATCTACAACACTAACTTAGGACCTGAAGTGTCTCATCAGCATTAAGTCCCAGAGTGGCTCCAGAATGGTTTTCATGGTTGCTGGCTACTCCCTCTCTGTGGCAAGCACTTGTCATACCCTTTCAGTTTCCATCAACTGTTCTTTGTGACGGAATAAAACAGACTCACTCCAACTCCACCACAGATGGCATCAGAAGACCCAAACTGCAAACTGTCTAGGGAATCATACTTGCTGGACCCCCTACCAATGCTCATGGACCCCCTTTCAGGGTTCCCTAGCCTGCCTATCGGGGATCACAGGACCACCTTGAAGGACTCAGATTGTTATCGAGAGATGCTATGTGGTCACTTATAACTCCCCTCCACCTCCTCCACATGCAACATCACTAACACTAGAGCACACCTCACAGAGTATGCACACATGTAGACATCACTAACACTAGAGCACACCTCACAGAGTATGCACACATGCAGACATCACTAACACTAGAGCACACCTCACAGAGTATGCACACATGCAGACATCACTAACACTAGAGCACACCTCACAGAGTATGCACACATGCAGACATCACTAACACTAGAGCACACCTCACAGAGTATGCACACATGTAGACATCACTAACACTAGAGCACACCTCACAGAGTATGCACACATGCAGACATCACTAACACTAGAGCACACCTCACAGAGTATGCACACATGTAGACATCACTAACACTAGAGCACACCTCACAGAGTATGCACACGTGTAGACATCACTAACACTAGAGCACACCTCACAGAGTATGCACACATGTAGACATCACTAACACTAGAGCACACCTCACAGAGTATGCACACATGCACACATCACTAACACTAGAGCACACCTCACAGAGTATGCACACATGCAGACATCACTAACACTAGAGCACACCTCACAGAGTATGCACACATGCACACATCACTAACACTAGAGCACACCTCACAGAGTATGCACACATGCAGACATCACTAACACTAGAGGACACCTCACAGAGTATGCACACATGCAGACATCACTAACACTAGAGCACACCTCACAGAGTATGCACACATGTAGACATCACTAACACTAGAGCACACCTCACAGAGTATGCACACATGTAGACATCACTAACACTAGAGCACACCTCACAGAGTATGCACACATGCAGACATCACTAACACTAGAGCACACCTCACAGAGTATGCACACATGTAGACATCACTAACACTAGAGCACACCTCACAGAGTATGCACACATGCAGACATCACTAACACTAGAGCACACCTCACAGAGTATGCACACATGCAGACATCACTAACACTAGAGCACACCTCACAGAGTATGCACACATGCAGACATCACTAACACTAGAGCACACCTCACAGAGTATGCACACATGTAGACATCACTAACACTAGAGCACACCTCACAGAGTATGCACACATGCAGACATCACTAACACTAGAGCACACCTCACAGAGTATGCACACATGTAGACATCACTAACACTAGAGCACACCTCACAGAGTATGCACACATGCAGACATCACTAACACTAGAGCACACCTCACAGAGTATGCACACATGTAGACATCACTAACACTAGAGCACACCTCACAGAGTATGCACACATGTAGACATCACTAACACTAGAGCACACCTCACAGAGTATGCACACATGTAGACATCACTAACACTAGAGCACACCTCACAGAGTATGCACACATGCAGACATCACTAACACTAGAGCACACCTCACAGAGTATGCACACATGCAGACATCACTAACACTAGAGCACACCTCACAGAGTATGCACACATGCAGACATCACTAACACTAGAGCACACCTCACAGAGTATGCACACATGCAGACATCACTAACACTAGAGCACACCTCACAGAGTATGCACACATGTAGACATCACTAACACTAGAGCACACCTCACAGAGTATGCACACATGCAGACATCACTAACACTAGAGCACACCTCACAGAGTATGCACACATGTAGACATCACTAACACTAGAGCACACCTCACAGAGTATGCACACATGTAGACATCACTAACACTAGAGCACACCTCACAGAGTATGCACACATGCAGACATCACTAACACTAGAGCACACCTCACAGAGTATGCACACATGCAGACATCACTAACACTAGAGCACACCTCACAGAGTATGCACACATGTAGACATCACTAACACTAGAGCACACCTCACAGAGTATGCACACATGTAGACATCACTAACACTAGAGCACTCCTCACAGAGTATGCACACATGTAGACATCACTAACACTAGAGCACACCTCACAGAGTATGCACACATGTAGACATCACTAACACTAGAGCACACCTCACAGAGTATGCACACATGTAGACATCACTAACACTAGAGCACACCTCACAGAGTATGCACACATGTAGACATCACTAACACTAGAGCACACCTCACAGAGTATGCACACATGCAGACATCACTAACACTAGAGCACACCTCACAGAGTATGCACACATGTAGACATCACTAACACTAGAGCACACCTCACAGAGTATGCACACATGTAGACATCACTAACACTAGAGCACACCTCACAGAGTATGCACACATGCAGACATCACTAACACTAGAGCACACCTCACAGAGTATGCACACATGTAGACATCACTAACACTAGAGCACACCTCACAGAGTATGCACACATGCAGACATCACTAACACTAGAGCACACCTCACAGAGTATGCACACATGCAGACATCACTAACACTAGAGCACACCTCACAGAGTATGCACACATGCAGACATCACTAACACTAGAGCACACCTCACAGAGTATGCACACATGCAGACATCACTAACACTAGAGCACACCTCACAGAGTATGCACACATGCAGACATCACTAACACTAGAGCACACCTCACAGAGTATGCACACATGTAGACATCACTAACACTAGAGCACACCTCACAGAGTATGCACACATGTAGACATCACTAACACTAGAGCACACCTCACAGAGTATGCACACATCACTAACACTAGAGCACACCTCACAGAGTATGCACACATGTAGACATCACTAACACTAGAGCACACCTCACAGAGTATGCACACATGCAGACATCACTAACACTAGAGCACACCTCACAGAGTATGCACACATGTAGACATCACTAACACTAGAGCACACCTCACAGAGTATGCACACATGTAGACATCACTAACACTAGAGCACACCTCACAGAGTATGCACACATGTAGACATCACTAACACTAGAGCACACCTCACAGAGTATGCACACGTGGGTCATTCCATGTCAAATCAACTGAAAATCTGCCTTCATCTCTCAGATTTTTGTAAAATTTTGAGGAATGATTGGGATCCATGAGTAACGACCAGAGCAAAAATATTTTTGGTCACACCCACTTAATTAATGAGATACGTGCCGACGAACTTTGGACTAATTAGCACTACCTCGGAAATTCAAATGCCCGTATCTTTGGAAGTATAGCTCCTGTAGAGCTGGTTCTGGGGTCATTTTGAAGCTCTTTTCAAGGCCTATAATTTGTCTCAGGCAACCTTTCTCTTCAAATCAACCAGAAAAAAGGTATCACAATTTATAAACTTCAAACTTGAACCCCCCCAAAATATATCCTTCAAATTTCTCCAAATTGTTGCCAAAGGTACATCATAATGTAAAAAAGCTGCCCTGTAAGTTTTGTGATGGGCACTCTGACAGTTTTTGAGCAATAAGCAATTATATACAGCATAACCATACGAAAATGTACTGATAGTGCTTAGGGGCACCCATTATATAGCTATTGATGCTCTCCAGGCCTTAGTAATAGGTATATATGTGCATCATCGTAATTTGCACCTGATCGCAGGTGACAGATCTATCAATCCCTGACATCTATTGGGGAGAATGTTCCCAAGAGCTGGCAGGCATATTCAGGTCTTAGAGGAATCCCATGAAAAATCCCAGGGGGTAATTCCAGGTTGTTGGCTATATAATGTTAAGTCCTGCTCAGTTGGTACAGTCACTTCTAAATTCACTTGAACCTGGAGAGTTCTTGGTCATTGCAGACTTCGCGGAGAACTACAGTTTCATAATTCAGGATGCAGCTCAGTCATTCCACTGCAGTTTCATAATTCAGGATGCAGCACAGTCATTCCACTGGAACAATCTCCAGGCAACAATCCACCCTTTCGTGTGTTATTATCGGCGTGACAAGCAAGATAAAATACCTGAACACACAAATTTTCGTCATCATATCAGAATGTAACATTCATGATACTGCGGCAGTTCATCTGTTTCAAAAACTGCTGCTTCAGTTCCTCACTAAGAAACTTGGTCAGGACCCTAAAAGAATTGACTATTTCTCTGGTGGTTGCGCTGCCCAATACAAGAATCGGAAGAACTTTATCAATTTGTACTTCCATAAAGATGATTTTAGTGTCCAAGCTAAATGGCACTTTTTTTTGCTACATCACATGGGAAAGGACCATCCGATGGAATTGGTGGGACAATAAATAGGTTAGCAGCTAGAGCCAGTCTCCAACGACCATATGATCAACCGATCACCACTCCTCGCCAACTTTTTGAATTCACAGATTCAGAGATAGAGAATATCAACTGTCAGTTTACAACAACGGATCAGTATGAACAAGAAGCCAAACTACTCAAAGTGAGATTTGAAGAGGCACGCACAATCCCGGGCACACAAAAGTTGCATTGCTTCATTCCAATCTCTTAGGAAACGGTCACAGTTTGAACCTTTTCATCCTCACCTCAGGAACGACAGGAACTTGTGAATCTCACTCCCGAGATGATTGATCACAGTGTTCAGCCATAAATGGTTATCTGACAGTGGCTTATGATGGCTACTGGTGGGTTGCATGTGTCAAGGAATGCACACCAGAGAAGCATGAGGTAGAGGTTACCTTCCTCTATCCCCATGGACCGTCCCCATCATACATATATCCGGACCCATCAGACCAACTGACAGTTCACTGCCAAGATGTGCTAACAACTGTTGAACCAATCACTGCAACGGAAGAACATATTCCATTTCCAACAGAGAATCCAGTGCTGCTATTGCTGCGTTGAAAAAGAAAATGAAAACCTAACAGTTACAGATATGTGTGAACATGAACTCGATACAAGTTGACTTTATCTTAGTATGTACCATTACTGTGCCACACAATTTAGATCATTCTGGTAGTCCATTAATTCGCGATTTTTGAATTGACATGCCATACATAATTGTTCAGAACTCAAAAACTGTCAGAGTGCCCATCACAAAATTTACAGGGAAGCTTGTTTACATCATAAGGTACCTTTAGCAAAAAATTGAAGAAATTTGAAGGATACAATTTTTGGGGGTTCAAGTTTAAAGTTTATAAATTGTGATATCTTTTTTCTGGTCGATTTGAAAAGAAAGATTATCAGACATAAATTATAGGCCTTGAAAAGAGCTTCAAAATAACCCCAGAACCAGCTCTACAGGCGCTATACTTCCAAAGATATGGGCATTTGAATTGCCGAGGTAGTGCTAATTAACCCAAAGTTCATCGGCACTTATCTCACTAATTAAGTGGGTGTGACCAAAAATATTTTTGCTCTGGCCGTTACTCCTGGATCCCAATCATTCCTAAAAAATTTACAAAAATCTGAGAGATGAAGGCAGATTTTCAGTTGATTTGATGAATGACCCACATGCAGACATCACTAACACTAGAGCACACCTCACAGAGTATGCACACATGTAGACATCACTAACACTAGAGCACACCTCACAGAGTATGCACACATGCAGACATCACTAACACTAGAGCACACCTCACAGAGTATGCACACATGTAGACATCACTAACACTAGAGCACACCTCACAGAGTATGCACACATGTAGACATCACTAACACTAGAGCACACCTCACAGAGTATGCACACATGCAGACATCACTAACACTAGAGCACACCTCACAGAGTATGCACACATGTAGACATCACTAACACTAGAGCACACCTCACAGAGTATGCACACATGCAGACATCACTAACACTAGAGCACACCTCACAGAGTATGCACACATGCAGACATCACTAACACTAGAGCACACCTCACAGAGTATGCACACATGTAGACATCACTAACACTAGAGCACACCTCACAGAGTATGCACACATGCAGACATCACTAACACTAGAGCACACCTCACAGAGTATGCACACATGTAGACATCACTAACACTAGAGCACACCTCACAGAGTATGCACACATGTAGACATCACTAACACTAGAGCACACCTCACAGAGTATGCACACATGCAGACATCACTAACACTAGAGCACACCTCACAGAGTATGCACACATGTAGACATCACTAACACTAGAGCACACCTCACAGAGTATGCACACATGTAGACATCACTAACACTAGAGCACACCTCACAGAGTATGCACACATGTAGACATCACTAACACTAGAGCACACCTCACAGAGTATGCACACATGCAGACATCACTAACACTAGAGCACACCTCACAGAGTATGCACACATGTAGACATCACTAACACTAGAGCACACCTCACAGAGTATGCACACATGTAGACATCACTAACACTAGAGCACACCTCACAGAGTATGCACACATGTAGACATCACTAACACTAGAGCACACCTCACAGAGTATGCACACATGCAGACATCACTAACACTAGAGCACACCTCACAGAGTATGCACACATGCAGACATCACTAACACTAGAGCACACCTCACAGAGTATGCACACATCACTAACACTAGAGCACACCTCACAGAGTATGCACACATGTAGACATCACTAACACTAGAGCACACCTCACAGAGTATGCACACATGCAGACATCACTAACACTAGAGCACACCTCACAGAGTATGCACACATGCAGACATCACTAACACTAGAGCACACCTCACAGAGTATGCACACATGTAGACATCACTAACACTAGAGCACACCTCACAGAGTATGCACACATGCAGACATCACTAACACTAGAGCACACCTCACAGAGTATGCACACATGCACACATCACTAACACTAGAGCACACCTCACAGAGTATGCACACATGCAGACATCACTAACACTAGAGCACACCTCACAGAGTATGCACACATGTAGACATCACTAACACTAGAGCACACCTCACAGAGTATGCACACATGTAGACATCACTAACACTAGAGCACACCTCACAGAGTATGCACACATGCAGACATCACTAACACTAGAGCACACCTCACAGAGTATGCACACATGTAGACATCACTAACACTAGAGCACACCTCACAGAGTATGCACACATGTAGACATCACTAACACTAGAGCACACCTCACAGAGTATGCACACATGCAGACATCACTAACACTAGAGCACACCTCACAGAGTATGCACACATGCAGACATCACTAACACTAGAGCACACCTCACAGAGTATGCACACATGCAGACATCACTAACACTAGAGCACACCTCACAGAGTATGCACACATGCAGACATCACTAACACTAGAGCACACCTCACAGAGTATGCACACATGCAGACATCACTAACACTAGAGCACACCTCACAGAGTATGCACACATGCAGACATCACTAACACTAGAGCACACCTCACAGAGTATGCACACATGTAGACATCACTAACACTAGAGCACACCTCACAGAGTATGCACACATGTAGACATCACTAACACTAGAGCACACCTCACAGAGTATGCACACATGTAGACATCACTAACACTAGAGCACACCTCACAGAGTATGCACACATGCAGACATCACTAACACTAGAGCACACCTCACAGAGTATGCACACATGTAGACATCACTAACACTAGAGCACACCTCACAGAGTATGCACACATCACTAACACTAGAGCACACCTCACAGAGTATGCACACATGTAGACATCACTAACACTAGAGCACACCTCACAGAGTATGCACACATGCAGACATCACTAACACTAGAGCACACCTCACAGAGTATGCACACATGTAGACATCACTAACACTAGAGCACACCTCACAGAGTATGCACACATGTAGACATCACTAACACTAGAGCACACCTCACAGAGTATGCACACATGTAGACATCACTAACACTAGAGCACACCTCACAGAGTATGCACACGTGGGTCATTCCATGTCAAATCAACTGAAAATCTGCCTTCATCTCTCAGATTTTTGTAAAATTTTGAGGAATGATTGGGATCCATGAGTAACGACCAGAGCAAAAATATTTTTGGTCACACCCACTTAATTAATGAGATACGTGCCGACGAACTTTGGACTAATTAGCACTACCTCGGAAATTCAAATGCCCGTATCTTTGGAAGTATAGCTCCTGTAGAGCTGGTTCTGGGGTCATTTTGAAGCTCTTTTCAAGGCCTATAATTTGTCTCAGGCAACCTTTCTCTTCAAATCAACCAGAAAAAAGGTATCACAATTTATAAACTTCAAACTTGAACCCCCCCAAAATATATCCTTCAAATTTCTCCAAATTGTTGCCAAAGGTACATCATAATGTAAAAAAGCTGCCCTGTAAGTTTTGTGATGGGCACTCTGACAGTTTTTGAGCAATAAGCAATTATATACAGCATAACCATACGAAAATGTACTGATAGTGCTTAGGGGCACCCATTATATAGCTATTGATGCTCTCCAGGCCTTAGTAATAGGTATATATGTGCATCATCGTAATTTGCACCTGATCGCAGGTGACAGATCTATCAATCCCTGACATCTATTGGGGAGAATGTTCCCAAGAGCTGGCAGGCATATTCAGGTCTTAGAGGAATCCCATGAAAAATCCCAGGGGGTAATTCCAGGTTGTTGGCTATATAATGTTAAGTCCTGCTCAGTTGGTACAGTCACTTCTAAATTCACTTGAACCTGGAGAGTTCTTGGTCATTGCAGACTTCGCGGAGAACTACAGTTTCATAATTCAGGATGCAGCTCAGTCATTCCACTGCAGTTTCATAATTCAGGATGCAGCACAGTCATTCCACTGGAACAATCTCCAGGCAACAATCCACCCTTTCGTGTGTTATTATCGGCGTGACAAGCAAGATAAAATACCTGAACACACAAATTTTCGTCATCATATCAGAATGTAACATTCATGATACTGCGGCAGTTCATCTGTTTCAAAAACTGCTGCTTCAGTTCCTCACTAAGAAACTTGGTCAGGACCCTAAAAGAATTGACTATTTCTCTGGTGGTTGCGCTGCCCAATACAAGAATCGGAAGAACTTTATCAATTTGTACTTCCATAAAGATGATTTTAGTGTCCAAGCTAAATGGCACTTTTTTTTGCTACATCACATGGGAAAGGACCATCCGATGGAATTGGTGGGACAATAAATAGGTTAGCAGCTAGAGCCAGTCTCCAACGACCATATGATCAACCGATCACCACTCCTCGCCAACTTTTTGAATTCACAGATTCAGAGATAGAGAATATCAACTGTCAGTTTACAACAACGGATCAGTATGAACAAGAAGCCAAACTACTCAAAGTGAGATTTGAAGAGGCACGCACAATCCCGGGCACACAAAAGTTGCATTGCTTCATTCCAATCTCTTAGGAAACGGTCACAGTTTGAACCTTTTCATCCTCACCTCAGGAACGACAGGAACTTGTGAATCTCACTCCCGAGATGATTGATCACAGTGTTCAGCCATAAATGGTTATCTGACAGTGGCTTATGATGGCTACTGGTGGGTTGCATGTGTCAAGGAATGCACACCAGAGAAGCATGAGGTAGAGGTTACCTTCCTCTATCCCCATGGACCGTCCCCATCATACATATATCCGGACCCATCAGACCAACTGACAGTTCACTGCCAAGATGTGCTAACAACTGTTGAACCAATCACTGCAACGGAAGAACATATTCCATTTCCAACAGAGAATCCAGTGCTGCTATTGCTGCGTTGAAAAAGAAAATGAAAACCTAACAGTTACAGATATGTGTGAACATGAACTCGATACAAGTTGACTTTATCTTAGTATGTACCATTACTGTGCCACACAATTTAGATCATTCTGGTAGTCCATTAATTCGCGATTTTTGAATTGACATGCCATACATAATTGTTCAGAACTCAAAAACTGTCAGAGTGCCCATCACAAAATTTACAGGGAAGCTTGTTTACATCATAAGGTACCTTTAGCAAAAAATTGAAGAAATTTGAAGGATACAATTTTTGGGGGTTCAAGTTTAAAGTTTATAAATTGTGATATCTTTTTTCTGGTCGATTTGAAAAGAAAGATTATCAGACATAAATTATAGGCCTTGAAAAGAGCTTCAAAATAACCCCAGAACCAGCTCTACAGGCGCTATACTTCCAAAGATATGGGCATTTGAATTGCCGAGGTAGTGCTAATTAACCCAAAGTTCATCGGCACTTATCTCACTAATTAAGTGGGTGTGACCAAAAATATTTTTGCTCTGGCCGTTACTCCTGGATCCCAATCATTCCTAAAAAATTTACAAAAATCTGAGAGATGAAGGCAGATTTTCAGTTGATTTGATGAATGACCCACATGCAGACATCACTAACACTAGAGCACACCTCACAGAGTATGCACACATGTAGACATCACTAACACTAGAGCACACCTCACAGAGTATGCACACATGTAGACATCACTAACACTAGAGCACACCTCACAGAGTATGCACACATGCAGACATCACTAACACTAGAGCACACCTCACAGAGTATGCACACATGTAGACATCACTAACACTAGAGCACACCTCACAGAGTATGCACACATGCAGACATCACTAACACTAGAGCACACCTCACAGAGTATGCACACATGTAGACATCACTAACACTAGAGCACACCTCACAGAGTATGCACACATGTAGACATCACTAACACTAGAGCACACCTCACAGAGTATGCACACATGTAGACATCACTAACACTAGAGCACACCTCACAGAGTATGCACACATGCAGACATCACTAACACTAGAGCACACCTCACAGAGTATGCACACATGTAGACATCACTAACACTAGAGCACACCTCACAGAGTATGCACACATGTAGACATCACTAACACTAGAGCACACCTCACAGAGTATGCACACATGCAGACATCACTAACACTAGAGCACACCTCACCTTTAAGAGTCCTGTCCAGAATCATCTGCGACAGCTTTCTCTCGACCTGCTCCTGGATGGAGACGAATGTTATCAATCACTATCTGATTCAGAAAATCAACAAAACTATACATGGTTGCCCCCTTAATTATCAAGGTCATTATTACTACCCACTACTACCCTTACAGCTACTACTACAGTTTATTATGGTGAAGACCCTTTACCAGGGGGAGCTTGATGATGTCGGCAATGTGGGAGACTTCCACTCTTGAGAAAGGTTCTATGATACGCACCAGGTTCTGTTCCAGCAGCGAGTCGTACAGTGCCTCCAGGTGTGACTATCAACAACAATAGCAAATAAAAAGAGCAACAGAAGAGACGTCGCTGCTTGGACACATCAACTAATAAGAGGGCTAACGAGGTCAAAACCATGACAACGACAAAAATAGCAGCACCCGTACTGAACAATAAGATAAAGTGGTGGATGACACCATTTATCATGAATTATTCACGATATACATGGTACCGTCCATAACTCTGTTGTTCTTTGACCCCTATTAATACCAGAACAACTTTACAGGTGTAGTGGTCATCACCCTAGAGAGCCGACCTATGTAGATAACGAGGAGGATTCCTGACTGAAAGTGTGCGCTTGAAGGAGGCACTGAAGAGACTGCTCAGGTGTGCACAGAGTACAGGGTTACTCAGGTGTGCACAGAGTAGAGGGTTACTCAGGTGTGCACAGAGTGCAGGGTTACTCAGGTGTGCACAGAGTAGAGGGTTACTCAGGTGTGCACAGAGTACAGGGTTACTCAGGTGTGCACATAGTACAGGGTTACTCAGGTGTGCACAGAGTACAGGGTTACTCAGGTGTGCACAGAGTACAGGGTTACTCAGGTGTGCACAGAGTACAGGGTTACTCAGGTGTGCACAGAGTACAGGGTTACTCAGGTGTGCACAGAGTACAGGGTTACTCAGGCGTGCACAGAGTACAGGGTTACTCGGGCGTGCACAGAGTACAGGGTTACTCGGGCGTGCACAGAGTACAGGGTTACTCGGGCGTGCACAGAGTACAGGGTTACTCGGGTGTGCACAGAGTACAGGGTTACTCGGGTGTGCACAGAGTACAGGGTTACTCAGGTGTGCACAGAGTACAGGGTTACTCAGGCATGCACAGAGTACAGGGTTACTCAGGTGTGCACAGAGTACAGGGTTACTCAGGTGTGCACAGAGTACAGGGTTACTCAGGTGTGCACAGAGTAGAGGGTTACTCAGGTGTGCACAGAGTACAGGGTTACTCAGGTGTGCACAGAGTACAGGGTTACTCAGGCGTGCACAGAGTACAGGGTTACTCAGGCGTGCACAGAGTACAGGGTTACTCAGGTGTGCACAGAGTACAGGGTTACTCAGGTGTGCACAGAGTACAGGGTTACTCAGGTGTGCACAGAGTACAGGGTTACTCAGGTGTGCACAGAGTACAGGGTTACTCGGGTGTGCACAGAGTACAGGGTTACTCAGGTGTGCACAGAGTAGAGGGTTACTCAGGTGAGCACAGAGTACAGGGTTACTCAGGTGTGCACAGAGTACAGGGTTACTCAGGTGTGCACAGAGTACAGGGTTACTCAGGTGAGCACAGAGTACAGGGTTACTCAGGTGTGCACAGAGTACAGGGTTACTCAGGTGTGCACAGAGTACAGGGTTACTCAGGTGTGCACAGAGTACAGGGTTACTCAGGTGTACACAGAGTACAGGGTTACTCAGGTGTGCACAGAGTACAGGGTTACTCAGGTGTGCACAGAGTAGAGGGTTACTCAGGTGTGCACAGAGTACAGGGTTACTCAGGTGTGCACAGAGTACAGGGTTACTCAGGTGTGCACAGAGTACAGGGTTACTCAGGTGTGCACAGAGTACAGGGTTACTCAGGCGTGCACAGAGTACAGGGTTAAACTCAGAACTTTACCTACATAATAAGCAAAATTGTGAATCTGGCAGAATTTACCTAATCCCTATTTCACAAACTTTCAGTCTGTTCCAACTTCAGCAGGAACTTTCTGATCAAGTCGGGTCTCTGGTGATCCCCACCCAGTGAAGTTGCACACCAGTGGAAAGTTCTTGGAATAAGCTATCTTCTGGTGTTAATAGGGGTCGAAGGACAACAGAGTTATGGATGTTATAGTGTATATCATGAATAATTCATGATAAATGGGTATCCTCCCACTTTTTGCACAGATGCTGAGGGCGGGGCTTATTCTACACACGCACACACCACACATGTGTCACACACACTCACCTGCACTATGGGGTCCTCTTTCACGTAGTCAGATTTCTCACTCACCGTCTGGAAACAAGAAATAAATTATGAATTCACTTTCTCTTCTCCCTCTCTTGCCCCTATACTAGTTTCATCCTCTGCTCCTCTTATCCTCCCACTCCCTCCCTCACTCCTAGCTTCATCCTCAGCTCCTCTTATCCCCCCCACCTCTCCCTCCCTCTCTTTCTCCTAGCTTCATCCTCTGCTCCTCTTATTCCCACCTACTCCGACACCCTCCTTTATGCAGTACATCTCCTTCCCTCCACCTTCTTCTCCCTCTCCTATCTCACTTCACCATCTCTTCCTTGCCCCATCCCTCCCTCACCTTCTCAAACTCGGCTATGGATCTGTCTTGGCTGGCCTTGGCTATGCTCAGGATAGCCTCAATCTGAGGGCCCGCGTACTTGAGTGCCAACTTACCCGTCACTATGGACTGTACATCCTCGGCACTACGACAATAACAGCAACAACATAACAACAACTACATGTATACTACATCACATGACCTGTGGCTAATCTGATTGGTTAATAACTATAGGTTACATAGGCGCGTAACCTACACGTTTAACCGCATGTAGTTTAGCGCATGCGCAATGTAGTATAAGTAAGATAGCCTATACAAAAGAGTCGGTTATGCGCCAGTGTAACCTACTCGTTTGCTGTTACATTCCTCGGCTTCGCCTCAGGGTAACCGCAAACTCGGAGGTTACATAGGCGCATAACCGACTCTTTTGTATAGGCTATCCTATACATATACAACACAACAACTACATGTATACAACACAACAACTACATGTATACAACACAACAACTACATGTATACAACACAACAACTACATGTATACAACACAACAACTACATGTATACAACACAACAACTACATGTATACAACACAACAACTACATGTATACAACACAACAACTACATGTATACAACACAACAACTACATGTACACAACACAACAACTACATGTATACAACACAACTACATGTATACAACACAACAACTGCATGTATACAACACAACAACTACATGTATACAACACAACAACTACATGTATACAACACAACAACTACATGTATACAACACAACAACTACATGTACACAACACAACAACTACATGTATACAACACAACAACTACATGTACACAACACAACTACTGCATGTGTACAACACAACAACTACATGTATACAACACAACAACTACATGTATACAACACAACAACTACATGTATACAACACAACAACTACATGTATACAACACAACAACTACATGTATACAACACAACAACTACATGTACACAACACAACAACTACATGTATACAACACAACAACTACATGTATACAACACAACAACTACATGTATACAACACAACAACTACATGTACACAACACAACAACTACATGTATACAACACAACAACTACATGTATACAACACAACAACTACATGTATACAACACAACAACTACATGTATACAACACAACAACTACATGTATACAACACAACAACTACATGTATACAACACAACAACTGCATGTACACAACACAACTACATGTATACAACACAACAACCACATGTATACAACACAACAACTACATGTATACAACACAACAACTACATGTATACAACACAACAACTACATGTACACAACACAACTACATGTATACAACACAACAACTACATGTATACAACACAACAACTACATGTATACAACACAACAACTACATGTATACAACACAACAACTGCATGTATACAACACAACAACTACATGTATACAACACAACAACTACATGTATACAACACAACAACTACATGTATACAACACAACAACTACATGTATACAACACAACAACTACATGTATACAACACAACAACTACATGTATGCAACACAACAACTACATGTATACAACACAACAACTACATGTATACAACACAACAACTACATGTATACAACACAACAACTACATGTATACAACACAACAACTACATGTATACAACACAACAACAACATGTATACAACACAACAACTGCATGTATACAACACAACAACTACATGTATACAACACAACAACTACATGTATACAACACAACAACGACATGTATACAACACAACAACTACATGTATACAACACAACAACTACATGTATACAACACAACAACTACATGTACACTACACAACAACTACATGTATACAACACAACAACTACATGTATACAACACAACAACTACATGTATACAACACAACAACTACATGTATACAACACAACAACTACATGTATACAACACAACAACTACATGTATACAACACAACAACTACATGTATACAACACAACAACAACATGTATACAACACAACAACTGCATGTATACAACACAACAACTACATGTACACAACACAACAACTACATGTATACAACACAACAACTACATGTATACAACACAACAACTGCATGCGTACAACACAACAACTACATGTACACAACACAACAACTACATGTATACAACACAACAACTACATGTATACAACACAACAACTACATGTATACAACACAACAACTACATGTATACAACACAACAACTACATGTATACAACACAACAACTACATGTATACAACACAACAACTGCATGTATACAACACAACAACTACATGTATACAACACAACAACAACATGTATACAACACAACAACTGCATGTATACAACACAACAACTACATGTACACAACACAACAACTACATGTATACAACACAACAACTACATGTATACAACACAACAACTACATGTATACAACACAACAACTACATGTATACAACACAACAACTACATGTATACAACACAACAACTGCATGTATACAACACAACAACTGCATGTATACAACACAACAACTACATGTATACAACACAACAACTGCATGTATACAACACAACAACTACATGTATACAACACAACAACTGCATGTATACAACACAACAACTGCATGTATACAACACAACAACTACATGTATACAACACAACAACTACATGTACACAACACAACAACTGCATGTACACAACACAACAACTACATGTGTACAACACAACAACTACATGTACACAACACAACAACTACATGTACACAACACAACAACTACATGTGTACAACACAACAACTACATGTACACAACACAACAACTACATGTACACAACACAACAACTGCATGTACACAACACAACAACTGCATGTATACAACACAACAACTACATGTATACAACACAACAACTACATGTATACAACACAACAACTACATGTATACAACACAACAACTACATGTATACAACACAACAACTACATGTACACAACACAACAACTACATGTATACAACACAACAACTGCATGTATACAACACAACAACTACATGTATACAACACAACAACTACATGTATACAACACAACAACTACATGTATACAACACAACAACTACATGTATACAACACAACAACTGCATGTATACAACACAACAACTGCATGTATACAACACAACAACTACATGTATACAACACAACAACTACATGTATACAACACAACAACTACATGTATACAACACAACAACTACATGTATACAACACAACAACTACATGTATACAACACAACAACTACATGTATACAACACAACAACTACATGTATACAACACAACAACTACATGTATACAACACAACAACTGCATGTATACAACACAACAACTACATGTACACAACACAACTACATGTATACAACACAACAACTACATGTACACAACACAACAACTACATGTATACAACACAACAACTACATGTATACAACACAACAACTACATGTATACAACACAACAACTGCATGTATACAACACAACAACTACATGTACACAACACAACAACTACATGTATACAACACAACAACTACATGTACACAACACAACAACTACATGTACACAACACAACAACTACATGTACACAACACAACAACTACATGTACACAACACAACAACTACATGTATACAACACAACAACTACATGTATACAACACAACAACTACATGTATACAACACAACAACTACATGTATACAACACAACAACTACATGTATACAACACAACAACTGCATGTATACAACACAACAACTACATGTATACAACACAACAACTACATGTATACAAAACAACAACTACACACATGTATACAACACAACAACTACATGTATACTACACAACAACTACATGTATACAACACAACAACTACATGTATACAACACAACAACTACATGTATACTACACAACAACTACATGTATACAACACAACAACTACATGTATATATACAACACAACACAACAACTACATGTATATCAGCCATTCCATTTGTGACTCGCGTGACAACAATGCTAATTACATGGCACCACTCATTTAATAGTAAGCTGGTATACAATTTTTACAACATAATTTTTTGTTGATTAGGATCCTCTATATTGACACCAAAAATAATTTTTCTTCGACTTTTCTTTAAAGCACTAGACCATCTCAGAGTGTGTGACTCGCGTGGCTGACATAAACCCGATTTCTCTACATCATTTCACACTTCTCTCAATTTGTCTCAAGTCTGTATCAGGAACTACCGCATGGAAGATTAGTCTGATACACTAGCCAACAGCTAAAAAAAACTCACTTTGCAAAAATTGTCAACTGGCTTCGTATACGGCTTCCTAGAAAAATGTGACTCGCATGACGGAGTCTCAGATTATGATCTTAGGAGTACTCTAATTAGACTGCTTCACTGAAATGCCACAAAAGTGTTTATTAAACCCCAAAACAATCATTCAAAACATTTGACTTTGGCTCCAGATTTTTTTTTTAAGTGGGTGTGCACTAGAACTAGAGCAACACATAAAAAAACTCAATAATATGAACTATGTATGGACAAACCTGTTCAATACAACAAGGACAGCAAAATCAAACAAACGTAATGGGGTAACTAATGTGCAACAATCCGGGTTCTACAGGTAAAAGACACTTAGTTGGTGGTCAAGCAACTTGACTGATCCCAACGGAACGTCTGGAATTTCTTTTCTATGTCACCACGCAAGTTATGGTGAAAGGATCATGGCCATTGAGTTCCAAGGGCCCCGCAAAGATCCAAACTGGAGAGACACACTCTGTATCATCTGTGCGTGGCCAAGTATAAGTTCCATTGAGGGCATCTTTCCTGAGAAACTTTATTTTAAAGTGTTGCTGTTCACCCACAACATTGCATGTACATGTGCTCAAAATACGTCCAAAGTAATACTTGGGGGGTTCTTCATAGTACACACTGTAGTATGCATTCACCTCGATGTTAGCAAGGGTGTTAAGAGCGGTGCTTCCTACCACTTCCGCTCCATCAGCTGAATAGACTTTCACTTTCACATCCTTTCCATCATTTTCCATGAAATGGAAGGAGGAAATTCCCTTGATAGGAGGAGCATGATCGAAGATTGTTTGGAGGCCTAACTCCTCAGCCCGGCTCCTCAGAGTCTCAGTGATGATGAGACTGGAGGCAATGCTGAATGGCCTCATAAAAATCATGAGCCCCGTTAATAATCCACCGACGAGACATCACTTTGGTTGATGCAATATGCTTAATAGTGCCACCGATGCCATCAACAGGGCCTTTGCCATGAATTGTGGCACTGAAATTCCAAGTCAGCCCAACATCATGTCTGGGGCTGACAAGAGGCAGTGCGTTTGCGATGTACCGATTCTTGAATTGTGAAGCGGGTCCATCAGTCCACCCTCTGATGCGCTCGCAACCACCTAAAGATGTTGATTGCAAGATTTCATCCAGGAAGACTATGGCTGCAGTTTTATTGTGTTTCAGAGAATCACTGATGACTACGCGTGATGTAGTGTTACCACGGAACCAAAGGACTGAAGTGAAAACGGTCACTTGCCCCTGATTCCAATGTGCGGATTGAATTTCATCTTGTGCCACACACTTGAAGTTTTCGGCAAAGTCCATTTGCAAAACTGCCATCGTCGACACTGATTCAATTTTATCCTCTTCATATTTCTTGGATTGTTGACGTTTGATGTAGACATGTCTCAGGAATTTTTGGGCCATACTTTGTACATATCCGTACAAGTCCTCCAGGCTTCCACTTTCCTCAATCTTATTCCTCCGATTATTCACATCTTGCCATTTGAACCACTTCACTGAAGTCTTCTTTAGGTCGTCATTTTTAGGCAACGGATACCTACTGGCAAAGCCACACTCATCATGACTGCATGTGCTGAACCAACACTTAACATCTGCTGGTGACACAAGACACGAATTTGGCATATCCCTTGGAATATGTAGGTACAACCGGGAACAACTTATGAAGAGCATCCACCGCCATTATGAAATTCTCAGGATAAACACGTTGGCAGGCATTTGCGAATTGAGCATGATTTGATGGGGGCGGAACTCAGCAAATTTGCTCATACCTATCTTTACATTGGGATACTCTTCTTGGAAGAGAGCATATGTCTCTCTAATGTTGAAGATCATGTGTCTCTTCTGAAGTTTCTCTTTGCCTATTTCAGAACGCACTGTTATGACATCACGTTTGAGAGAGCATATGTCTCTCTAATGTTGGAGATCATGTGTCTCTTCTGAAGTTTCTCTTTGCCTATTTCAGAACGCACTGTTATGACTTCACATTTGCCTGGTGCCATGCGACTGATATCATCTCGCACATAGACAGATCGCACTAACTCTACTGTCTCATTTGCAAGACGTGTCATCCTGGTCTTTTTTCCAGGCAATTTCATGGCCAGACCGAAGTCATCTGCCAGTCTCCGGAGAACTGCGTTCTTCTTTCGAGGGCTTTGAAGAGCCCCCCTAGCCTTATTAACCGCTTTTCCCAATGACCGCGATGATAAATTGTATTTGTCATACTGGTCTGTATCACACTTCAGCTTTGTTCTTTGTCTCCCTGCAGTCTTCCCATCATCAGGCCTAAAAGAAATAAAAAAGTCTCATTATTTTCTGCTTACTACAGTTCATGCTTTAGAATTCAGTAACTTTGGCTAGAATAGCTCCAGGTACATTGGAATGACATAAAATAAAGAAGGCACTGCACTGACAATAGGTGACCATGATAAAAATCTATTTATTATCATCATCCTATAGCAATGACACTCTTACAAGGAGACACTCAGCAATTATCACTTGATAGAGAGCTAGATTAATAAATGTACTTTTTATTAAGCTAGATTAATAAATGTACTTACTTGTGTGACTCGTGTGACGACATTTCGCCGGAGTTTTCACGTTCTGAAATTCTAAAAACTTTCAGGCAAAACCTTGATAGAACTTCAACAGGAGATGTAATGGCCGGCAATGGATGATGCAATAACCCTTGAGGAATTCCAATTAACTGGAATGGAACATTTTAACACTGGTAGGGACTTGACTGGTCAAAACACTTCCCAAGGTTGTTATAGGTCGCCAGATGGACCAATCGGCTTGAATTTCTGGATTTATACCATTTAAACATTCCTCTTTCCAACAAACAATGAAAGTTGACAAAAATTGTTTTGTTTTATTTCCACTTTGAAGGGTACCTTTACATGGAATGGCTGTTATAACATAACACAACGTAACACAATGTAATGCATCCAAAGACTGCAACAGCTACATCCACAAGATAAAACCAGAGCAACCCGAGATGGCATACCTCGACCACTCCCAACAGTTTTTGCCGGGGAGTTATAGCAACCGATAGCTAGATAAACACGTGGGATGGGTAGGTGTCGCTAATTCTGCCATTCTAATGCATGACACGACACATGCCAGCCTAATCTCATGCGTAAGTGACTTTTTACCGACCACTAGCAACGGTCAAATCCATGGGGGAGCCGGATCACCACAAAATGGATTGGTGCTTGACACAGGTGCTTGACACACAGTCCATAAAAGGTTTTGCGTAATCTTGCATAATCTTTCTAACAGAGAGATAGAAAGACCAACAAACTGGGAACATAACCCCTCGAGGGAGGTAACTAATAGCAACACTGCAACAAGTTGAAAGTGTTCTAGCCCACTCATTATGTTCCTATGGTCTTAAAAAAATATAATTATGAAAACTCTGCATTATTTCCCTTCAATTTGCTGTTTCAAAAATAACAGAACTTACTGAAAGGGAAATCTTCAGCACTTTTATGGTTCTGCTGAAAGTCAACATGCAGTATTGCCTGTATGGCTTTGTTGTGTTTGGACTTGAGCTAGCCTACATGTGTGTGCATGGACTTGAGCTAGCCTACATGTGTGTGCATGGACTATAGCTACATGTGTGTGCATGGACTATAGCTACATGTGTGTGCATGGACTTGAGCTAGCCTACATCTGTGTGCATGAACTAGAGCTCCATGTGTGTGCATGGACTTGAGCTAGCCTACACGTGTGTGCATGGACTAGAGCTAGCCTACATGTGTGTGCATGGACTTGAGCTACATGTGTGTGCATGAACTTGAGCTACATGTGTGTGCATGGACTTGAGCTAGCCTACATGTGTGTGCATGGACTTGAGCTAGCCTACATGTGTGTGCATGGACTTGAGCTAGCCTACATGTGTGTGCATGGACTATAGCTACATGTGTGTGCATGGACTTGAGCTAGCCTACATGTGTGTGCATGGACTTGAGCTAGCCTACATGTGTGTGCATGGACTTGAGCTAGCCTACATGTGTGTGCATGGACTAGAGCTAGCCTACATGTGTGTGCATGGACTATAGCTACATGTGTGTGCATGGACTTGAGCTAGCCTACATGTGTGTGCATGGACTATAGCTACATGTGTGTGCATGGACTTGAGCTAGCCTACATGTGTGTGCATGGACTATAGCTACATGTGTGTGCATGGACTTGAGCTACATGTGTGTGCATGAACTTGAGCTAGCCTACATGTGTGTGCATGAACTTGAGCTACATGTGTGTGCATGGACTTGAGCTAGCCTCCATGTGTGTGCATGGACTATAGCTACATGTGTGTGCATGGACTTGAGCTAGCCTACATGTACATGTGTGTGCATGAACTTGAGCTACATGTGTGTGCATGGACTTGAGCTAGCCTCCATGTGTGTGCATGGACTATAGCTACATGTGTGTGCATGGACTTGAGCTAGCCTACATGTGTGTGCATGGACTAGAGCTACATGTGTGTGCATGGACTTGAGCTAGCCAACATGTGTGTGCATGGACTAGAGCTACATGTGTGTGCATGGACTTGAGCTAGCCTACATGTGTGCGCATGGACTTGAGCTAGCCTACATGTGTGTGCATGGACTTGAACTATCCTACATGTGTGTGCATGGACTTGAGCTAGCCTACATGTGTGTGCATGGACTTGAACTAGCCTACATGTGTGTGCATGGACTTGAGCTAGCCTACATGTGTGTGCATGGACTTGAGCTAGCCTACATGTGTGTGCATGGACTTGAGCTAGCCTACATGTGTGTGCATGGACTTGAGCTAGCCTACATGTGTGTGCATGGACTTGAGCTAGCCTACATGTGTGTGCATGGACTTGAGCTAGCCTACATGTGTGTGCATGGACTTGAACTAGCCTACATGTGTGTGCATGGACTTGAACTAGCCTACATGTGTGTGCATGGACTTGAACTAGCCTACATGTGTGTGCATGGACTTGAGCTAGCCTACATGTGTGTGCATGGACTTGAGCTAGCCTACATGTGTGTGCATGGACTAGAGCTACATGTGTGTGCATGGACTTGAGCTAGCCTACATGTGTGTGCATGGACTTGAGCTAGCCTACATGTGTGTGCATGGACTTGAGCTAGCCTACATGTGTGTGCATGGACTTGAGCTAGCCAACATGTGTGTGCATGGACTTGAGCTAGCCTACATGTGTGTGCATGGACTTGAGCTAGCCTACATGTGTGTGCATGGACTAGAGCTACATGTGTGTGCATGGACTTGAACTAGCCTACATGTGTGTGCATGGACTTGAGCTAGCCTACATGTGTGTGCATGGACTTGAACTAGCCTACATGTGTGTGCATGGACTTGAGCTAGTCTACATGTGTGTGCATGGACTTGAGCTAGCCTACATGTGTGTGCATGGACTTGAGCTAGCCTACATGTGTGTGCATGGACTTGAACTAGCCTACATGTGTGTGCATGGACTTGAACTAGCCTACATGTGTGTGCATGGACTTGAGCTAGCCTACATGTGTGTGCATGGACTTGAGCTAGCCTACATGTGTGTGCATGGACTTGAACTAGCCTACATGTGTGTGCATGGACTTGAACTAGCCTACATGTGTGTGCATGGACTTGAGCTAGCCTACATGTGTGTGCATGGACTTGAGCTAGCCTACATGTGTGTGCATGGACTTGAGCTAGCCTACATGTGTGTGCATGGACTTGAGCTAGCCTACATGTGTGTGCATGGACTTGAGCTAGCCTACATGTGTTTGTTTTGCTATACATGTTTTCTACAGGTCAGAATGTGAAGCGAAATTATCCCTCAAACTCCTTTGAAAACGCTACTTCCCAGCATCAAGTCTTGAGTGGGGATGACAGATGGATGGAAGTGCTTTTTTAAATATAAGTAGACTCGTGTTCATGTGAAGGGGGTAAGGCTATAAACGAACAAAACCTTGTGGTTATGACTTTAGAGCTCCATAGATTCTGCACACTTCACTGTATGAAGTAAAAGTACTCAAATTATAGGTCTCTCTGTGTGCTCTCTTTTGATAAAAAAAACCCAAAAATTAATTATACATGCAACCAAAGTGGGGTACCTGTGTGCTTGAACTGGCTGTAGTTGTGGTTCGGATTAGAAAGTGCTATCCAGTTGAAATTCTTATCTGTGGCTAGAGGAAGCCCTACCTACAAAACATGCGTATAAATTAGGCGCTAAACCAGCTAAGTGGGCAAGCGGCAGGTGCTTGGAATTCACTTGATTTTCAGTGCGTGGTGCTGGTCACGTTTTAGCGCCAAATGGAGGAGGGCTTCCTCTAGCCACAGA
>JAQNBH010000109.1:0-28348 GCA_028752905.1 Cladorhizidae sp. MBARI D1340-BT2
GGGTGATCAGGAACATGAACCTATCACGAAACCACAGTCTCAGGCTATTGGTGCTCCTGGCTGGGACTCGATCAAGATGCTCATTGAGAGCATGGATCGACGTGATGCCACACGTAGACAAGACGAAGCTATCCATAGGGAAAATGTGGAAGAGCGTCATCAGGAGGAACTTCAACTGCGGAGAGAGGATGAAAAGATTCGTCAACAAGATGTGGAGAGGAGACGCCAGGAGGACAAAGAGCGTGAACAAGCACACCAAAAAACATTAATGACTTTGTTGAGGGATATGGACAAATCAAGGGAGACCCAGACAGAGAAACTGATCGAAAAGCAGAGGAGATTAGCCAACATTCCCAAGTGGACGGATGATGAGAAACCTGCAGATTTTCTTTGGAAGTTTGAGCAAGCCTTGACATGCAACAAAGAACCGAGAGCTCGCTGGGCAGAGCTGTTGCCTCTCTATCTGACTGGGAAGGCTTCCTCTGTATATACTGCCAGAGTCTCTGCGCACTTGAAGGATGATTATGAGGCTATCAAGATGGTTCTTCTAGATGCTTTTGGCGACACGGTGCAGCAAGCCAGTAAGGACTGGTGGACCCTGAGGAAACGGCAAGGAGAATCCCCTGAAGAATTCGTCATCAGGATAGAGTCCAAGATCAAGCGAGGGCTTGATGGGTGTAAGTCCATTATTGATGCTATAGCTATGATTACTCTTTCTAAATATATCTCTACTTTGCCCTCGGATGTCAGTACCTTTGTCCTAGGACGTAATCCAACTACTGCAATGGAGGCAGCCCACTTAGCCTCTGAATTCCAGACACTTCACCCATGGAAGGCCAGGCCAACATACACTTCTCGATATGACCGTCGCGAAGGAGACACCTACAACTCCCGCTTCGAACGCAGAGACAGTGATCGCTCTAGCAGAAGTGAGTGGAGGAGGGAGCAAGGTACACCCACATGGAGTACGACCAAGACTGATGGTGCATCAGGTCAGGAAAAGCACAAGTCGACTACCACTGGTCTCTCATCACAGGAGAATGGAGCACGCCCAGTCGTTTGCTACCATTGTCAACAGCCCGGACACAAACGACCAGACTGCCCTAGACGAGTGAGGAGGATTAGTGCCAAGTGGAAAGAACATCGATTAGCATTTGTACAAGGGAAGGTTGGTAACACTGAGTGTGATACTTTACTTCTGGATGCCGGCAGTGACTGCACTGTAGTTCATCCAAGGCTTGTTACTGTTGATCAATATACTAATGAGACAGTTGCTCTAGATGGTTTTGGGAGCAAAGCAGCAACTTCTTGCCCCATAGCTAAGGTCAAGTTTCAGATTGGTGACCTGTCAGAGGAGTGTGAAGTTGCAGTCTCAGAGGAAGTCCGAGCAGCTGATGCCATTCTCGGGATGGACCTCAACATTTACGACCAATTGTGGGAGATTAGGAAGATTCGGGTGATTCGTGAACCCCAGCCAGCTCATGTGCTTCGAACGAGGAGTCAAGTGGCCGCAGACGAGGAACAAGAATGGCAACATGATTTAGCCAGTTCTGAGTCTGGTGCTTCTCCCCTCAATATTCTCTCTGAAGAATTTAATTTTGATGATTCTTTTTTTATGCACGACAAACAGGAGCAAACTGTTCCAAACGAGGAGGAACCCTTGGACATTCCACTGCCTTCAGGTGAACCAGTCAGCTCTGATCGTGCGTTGCTAGTACAGCAACAGGATGACGACGATTCACTGAAGAACACGAGGAAGATGGCTGAGGAGTCTGCCAATGGATATGGGTATGACAATCATTTGCTGGTTCATACTGAGGTTGATGAATTGGGTACTAGTTGGGTGAGAGTTGTGTTGCCAGAATGCAGAAGGAAGACTGCCCTAGAACTAGCACACTCATCCCGAACAGGTGGACATTTTGGAGTGAAACGTACTTGTGCCCGGTTACGTAAGCATTTTACTTGGCCTGGGGTGGTGCGTGATGTAAGAAACCTCTGTACCACTTGCCCACAATGTCAGAGAGCCTCTAAAAACACCCAAGGCAGAGCACCTTTGATACCTCTCCCTGTGATCAAGGAACCTTTTAGCAGGGTTGCCTTTGATATAGTGGGTCCGCTCCCAAGGACTAAGAGTGGGAATAAATGGATCCTTACTTCTATGTGCTATCATAGCAAATATCCAGAAGCTATGCCCTTAAAGAGGGTAGATGCTGCAACTGTTGCTGATGCCATGGTGGAAATGTTTTCCCGAACAGGCATCCCGGATGAAATTTTAACAGACCGTGGGACAGTCTTTATGAGCAAGTTGAACCAGCAGTTGTGCAAATTGTTAGGTATCACCCCCCGTAGGACTTCCCCATACCACCCTCAATCAGATGGCATGTTGGAGAGGTGGCATGCCTCTTGTAAGGCTATGCTGAGGAAGGCAGAGGTAGAGAAGAAGGAATGGGACACCTACCTTAAGTATTTGCTATTTGCATACCGTGATTCGCCTCATTCAGTCACAGGCTTCACACCCTTTGAACTTATATATGGCAGAGATGTTAGGGGTCCCCTAGAGATCCTGAAATACAATTGGTTGGAAGGAGAGCTGCCAGATCGTACTTTGCATGAGTGGGTGAGAGAATTAAAGTTGAAGATGGAAGCCATGTCTGAGATTGTAGGAGAACGGGAAAAGGTAGCCAAGGCCAATATGAAAAGGTCCTATGATAGGAATGCAAAAGAAAGATCTCTAGAGGTTGGCTCAATGGTGTTGATGAGGGTCCCAGGGTTGACTGGCAAATTAGACGACACATGGGAAGGTCCTTTTGAAGTCATTGATCAGATTTCTCCTGTTAACTACCAGTTTCACCTCCATATAACTTTTGAGTCTGAGAAAGAGATGTCTTTCTTGATAGACTGGATCAAGCAAAACAGATCAATTATTGTGCATATTCAATGTATAATAATTATGTAAAAATAGAAAAATGAACAAATGAGCACTTTTCCCCCCTCTCGCTGGCTCTAGACGTTTCTTTTGTTCCGTTGTTTTGTGTTTCGTGACAGGGCAAGGGTCAGTCTATTCCTTAGAATTTAGTTAGGTTCAAAGTACTATTATAGCCTTGATCCGGAACACAAATATTTTACTGTTGAATTTCCAATTTGTAGATTGGACACACACTTAAAGTGGAATTAGTGTGTACAAACAAGAAGTGTCAGGTGAAACATTGGTATATAGGCAAGTTCTAGAATTATGGGCGGACTCTACCTTGTGAACCAGAAGTAATTTGTGGATGCTGTGTTGCAATAAACAATACATGTGTATTCATATACATTGTATATGTCTGTAGTCTCATCCATACCGTCACATGTGCTCGTGTCTTGCCTAGCTAATACAATCATTTCAGCCAATTTGCTGGTACCAATACAGTTGGAAAGTCGTATATATATCCGATCAAGTAAATGCACGATTTACAAATATAAGTGATAAAAAATGCACTGTATTTACACTACTGTATATACAAGTATAGTCGCTATGTGGGTGTGGTGAATGACTGTGTTAAGCTAGAGCAGCAACTGAGGTGAATGGAATGCCACACCCTACCACACATGGCCATTTTATGAAGTAGTTTATGGTATTGTTGTTGCTATTTGTTTGTCTGCTTGTGTTTTGTTGACATGTTATTTGTATGACTCACTGCAAATGCATACCACACCACTGTTCCTTGTTTGTCTGGAACTGATACTGGCATGATTCTACTACTGCAAATGCATACCACACCACTGTTCCATGTGTGTCTGGAAGATATTCTCTACATCAATATAACTGATGCTGGCAGATTCTACTACTGCAAATGCATACCACACCACCTGTTTGTCTGGCAGGTGTTCTCTATCGTCAAGCATACTCTGTACTTGTTGCATGGTTTATATAGCACCAAAAGCATACTGGGAATGAGTACACGGACTCTAGTTGAGCATGCAGTAGCCCAGACATGTGAGTTCCAGTGCACCAAAGTGGTGTTGCTAAGTTTCATCAATGGTCTTGGTAATGTCAGTATATTTCCTAAAATTACTCTCTTCATGTTTAGAATTGAATGTCAGTGGAAGTTGCCCATGCCCACTAATAAGTTGGTATAATGAAGTAGATTACCAGCGACCTGAACCTATTGAACTCCTGTGACATTTGGCATGGTACAGGTCTAAGTTCATGTTGGGCCTTGGTTTTTTTAAATTTATTTGTTCCTCTATATGCATTGACATGGGCATATATATATTACATACCACATCATAGCTGTGGATTGAAGTGCTTGAGAAAGGCACAAAGAATGTGGCATAGCATATAAGGAAGATTGCATGAGGACCAGTCAGGGCAGAAGGTAAAAGTTGGAGAGCTAGCAGACAAACATAAGGTGATAAGGTGATTATCACGTAAGTGTTATTATTCAAATTAGAGTGCATCACCAAAGTACACTTGTACTATTGCCTGAAGAACTGGATCGGTCTCCATAGCATTTTTTTAAATTTTTTTTTATATAAAATTTTATGCAATTACATGTACAGTGTAATGCAATGGGTACACAATAGCACTATGCTAATCGTGTGTGAACCCATAATTAATGTGGTACAATAAACCTGCTCGAGCCAAATCATCAGGTGCATTCTCCTACAAAGATTCCATGGAGTTTGACACCATGCACGCATCCCAGGACTTCTAGAAGCACACCGCATGACTGGATGGTGGAGGAATTGCCATGATCCATACACCATGAAGGGCATCATCCAGACAATACGTGAAAGAAAGTGATGTGTGAGGATGGCTTGGATGGTTATAAGTGGCAGCAACTGAGGCCAAGAAGGCAGAGGGCAAGATACATTGCACTGCAGATTCCAAGACCCCCTACTCCAACAAGGAGAGTGAGTGGCCTGCAACCAAGTACAGACATCCTCAGCGAAATTAATGGTAGTAATACCTCTCACAATTGACTTGAATAATCTATCAGGGCAAAGAGAGAAGACGTGGAGAATTCCTGAAGGTGTACAGCAGCTTAAAAGATAGAAAATGAATTACGCAGACATCCTGAGCCGAGACGAACCTGAGCCTGTTCCCGCTTACAACATAGGCTTTTTGCAGGCAGAATCTGGATAACAGGCTGATTGGTCCCCTTGTTACACATTCACAAAACAACTATGCCGCATCATTTATAAATACCTGATAATGCTTGACGATGTTCAGAATCCGGTGGATGGCTAAAATTCCCTGCCCATCTCGTCCCAGGGTTTGAGGATGGATGGTGATACCATCAAGGTTGTCATGGGTCTCGACTTGGGCTCCATTTTGTGTCATCCTCAGCACTGTGGAGCTGAAGTGGATCGTCTCGCCACACATTGTCTTGGCTGCAAGAGGAATGAAGGACATTTCTATCGTCATACTGCCCTAAATGACATCCTCTTCTGAGCACTATCATCTGCCGGTGCCCCTTCCAGGCTGGAACCGCCGGGTCTCTTTCATTCTGATGGGAAAATGCCTTGAGGTAACCATGGTTGCAAGCAACTGGAGTGGGATGTGATATTTCCGGATACATTTGCCCAGTCATATTGGGGTGCAGCAATGAGTAGTGCTGGAGCTGTGGGGCTACTATGGCTGAGGAGAAGAAAGTGGTCAAGTATGCCAGTGTAGATCCATGCCATTTTTTTGTGCCAAAGTCTTTGGGGGTCATCAGGGCCAGGTTGATGGCTTTCCTGAAGGAGCTCGGCCTCAGGATAAGGCAAAGGACTGGGGAGGTGAATGCCATGCTCACCTCTTTCAGCATCTCTCAGTGGCAGTCCAGAGGAGGAATGCCTTACCTGTATTGGTGGTTGGCTGGCTCCGAGTTGAACTTGTCGTTAGCTTTTTTGTTATTTTTTATTCATTTATTTTTAATTTTAGTTATTTATGTATTTTAGTTATGTATTCATTTTAGTTATGTATTCTAGTTTTATTTAGTTTTATATTATTAAATATGTTTGTTAATTAGTTAGTGGTATTATTTATTTTGGTTGTTTTTATTTTGGTCGTTTTAAAGGCTCGAGTTGATCAAGAAAGTCGTTGTCATTGTATTTGTACTGTGTAACTGAGAGTTCATTGAGAACATTGTGCCACAGCTTAGTCAGAAACAGAGATCAGAACTTCACACAAGTGTATCTGTTCTGAATACCCCTGTTCCCAATATGTTGAGCCCCAGTTATGTAGACCAGCTGATGATACCATTTGCAACTTCACTTCTTACCTGCTCTTGTATGATACACACAGGACAAGCCCATAAAGATGAAGCTCCAAACCTGATACAGAATTGTAGGCTTATTTACATGATACTTTTGACAAGTGCAGATGTATTGTAAGTTTTGCACAGGCCCAGTAAAATTGGCCACAAAGAGAGTTAAATGCTTGCATAACTTGTTAGCTTGTTAAGATTATTCTGTATAAAGTCTATATATATATATGCATATTTATTTTTATTTAGTTCAACTTTTTATATAGTTCAACTTGGTACGCTACAACGAATACCGTGAAAAAGTTATAGCTATATAGCTAGAATAAGATCACACGTTTTGAACGACCATACAGCTGCCTGGCCCGGTCTTTAAGCAATTACCACTAGATGGGTGTCTTATAGTAGCTCCATTAAACACCAGGCGCAAAATGGCAGAGTACAAGCTTTTCCCAAATCCTGTATATACGAAGAATGCCAAACGATCCCTTCCAGAAACAAAAGCTCCACAATTCAAAGTTTCATCAGGCTAACCCAGCTGCACTAGCTCTTAGCTGTCATCATTCTGAGCCACAGCTGCCAAGCGCATCGATGAAGTTTTAGGTGCACGCGTGTGTAGTCAACGACCCGATCACCTGAGGCACTTAAATTTCTTGTGTGTTGAATGGGGTTATGCCAATAACCTGGCGAAATCGGAAGCGGTCAGTCAAATGTTGCCAGGATGGTTACCCTGCCAGCCGGCCGGCCTTGGGAAGGGCAAATGCGGTAAAACAATCAGCGATCCCCTTTCAGGAATGCTAGTTTGCGAGAAAGATGGCTGAAGAACTAAAAAAGGCCATAAAATTTGACTTCTGCTCTATGAGCAACCTCGAGTGTTGTGGACTAACCTGGAAGAATGACCCCGCTACTGCTAAGCTGGAAGAGGGAGAGGGTCTGAGAGTAACCCCCAAACCAAAGACTGACTTCTGGTGCAAGACATTTCGGGAACCTCCAGTAAATCGAGCTTCTGGACATGCTCTCTTATATCCAGTTCCATTGAGTTTGCAGATGTGGTCCGCAGAAGTGGCGTTTACCCTGAATCCCAAAGTCAGGTATGATCAAGCAGGAGTGATCATTTGTGCTAGCGATCGTCACTGGTTGAAGGCAGGGATTGAAGTGGAGGGAGATGAGCCCCAAATGAGCTGCGTTGTGACAGATGGAGAAAGTGACTGGAGTTATAAAACTTGGCCAACAACAAAAGATATTCAAATCCGTGTTCTTGGAACAATGTTTAATCGCGTCTGTGAATGTAAGGTTGAATATTTTGTCGAGCAAGATGATGAGTGGTGTTTTCTACGAGAGGGTCCAATTAGTCTGACTAATGAGGGAACAGGAGTGAGTGTGGGGGTAATGTGTTGTGCACCAATGAAGGAGCAATGGGATGAAGGAGGGATGGACGCATTATTCAAGTCTCTTATTCTGTCTGAACTGAGTTAGCAAACTGACTCCTCCACATTATTGTAACAGTGACTATATGGAATTGCAGCTCTGCAATCCAATACCAAAGACTTAATAATGTTGATTATGTGTTCCAAGACTTCTAAAAGAGAGAGACAAATCGGGATTGGTGAAATTATTTGTTTCTAGGTGGAGGTTCATCACTTGTGGAATATAATTGTGTAAAAATATATCTAAGACCTATATAGAAACGTCAAATATATATTTGAGGCAAGACTATTTCAACATAGATATGCCATAAAATAATACATGTATATAGAGTGACAACAGTGAAAAAGAGTAAATCTGGGGGAAATGAGCAAACAACTGACAAATGACAGTGAAGATAGAACTATTCCATGTCTAGCACTGCGTGAATGTGTGTGTCTGGCATACATATATAAAATCACTGCAACTTTTTTGACATCCACATAACATTTACTTAAGTAGAAGGTGAAGCTAATCGGGAAAGAGGTCCGGAGATTGTGGTCAGGTATTGAAACTTCTAAGAGTGCTCTTTGTTCATGTTCTCTTGTTATTACCCTGCCTGCAGTGATGCATGACGGTGTTTTTTGGGGGGGGCTTCTGTGTGTGGTGTTTATATGTAGAAGAAATATGCAATGAGAAAAATTTCATTAAATTTTGAAAATCTGCATACTATATAGACAATTATATTCCACAAGTGATGAACCTCCACCTAGAACCAAATTTCACCACCAATTTGTCTCTCTCTTTTAGAAGTCTTGGAACACATAATCAACATCATTAAATGGTGCGAAAGTGTCCAAGCAAGTGAGTACAATACAAGGAACCTTAGACAGGACCATGGGATGATGCCACATGACATCCTGTGTTTTTCCATCAGATATCAGCCAACCATTGTTATTAATATAAGTAGTGTGTTTGTCAAAAATAGTCTCAATGTTAACCAGAGCTGATATAGGGACGATTTTGGAATTGGCTGGTCCTAGTTTCATGCTAAGCAACCATCAGGGACAAATGAGAGTTGGGGTGAACAGTGGATATAAAATTGAGGTGCTGCTTGGTAGTTGGGTAATTTTTTTATTTTATATAATTATATATATTTTTATTTATTAAGAGGAGGTCCTACTCAATAGCCAAGAAGCTAATATGAAGAGTAAAAATAAGTAAACAGATGAGGAATGGTTATATATAGTTAAGTAATAGCCCCTAGCCCTAGCCCTAGCCCTAGCCCTAGCCTTAGCCCTAGCCCTAGCCCTAAAAGTCAAAGTGCTGATAAACGATGTTGAATATAGTGCTTAAAATGTCCAAGTGAATTAATTTAATTGGGGAGAGAGTTCCAGAGCCTAGTAGTAGCAGAGGGAAATGAAAGGTAAGCAGACTGAGTTCTGTATGGGATTGGCAGACGATTACTGGGTCGGAGGTTGTAGCAAGGAGTAGGTTGGCATGGTGGGAGGCTAGAAGGAAAATCTATGTTATTGTAAATAAGTTTGAAGAAAAGGCGTTACAGCAGCAAGAGGATAGAGATGGAAGATAAAGCTTAGTGAGGTAGTCCGAGGATCAATGATTACTACATAATTTACAGGCGAAGTATTGTATTCTCTCAAGATGAGATGAAAAATGGGACGATTGAGGGTCCTAGAAAAAAGAACAGTACTCCAAATGAGTATGGATAAGAGAAGTGTAGAGGCGAAAAAGAGTAGAAGTGTCTGAATAGCAGTAGAAATGATGGTAGAGAAACCAAGTAATTTATGGGTCTTGGAAAAGATGTGAAAAATGTGATCGGTCCAGGATAGAGATGAAGAAAAGAGGTTCTTGAACTCGGACACTGGAGAACACAGACCTGGCAGAGACTTAGTAAGAGGAGATTGAAATAAACATACATTTTGATTTCATAAGATTAAATTGGGAAGCAAGCCAGGCAGTGATAAAGTTTAGGTCTTTCTGAAAGAGAAAAAATCAGAATGAGAGAATTAATGGGACGAAAAAGAAGGATATCATCGGCGTAGTCTAGAGAAGAGACAGACAAAGGCACGTTACACACTCTATTGACATAAGTTATAAAGAGGAGAGGACAGGCACAGGTGAGGAGGTGGTGCCTGAGAGGATCACTTGCTGCGAATTCGCTGAAAGTTAGGAGTGAAGCCAGTTAGTGAGGTAAGGAGGGAAGTGCAGGAAGGAAAGAAGATCAATTAACAGTTTGTAAGGAACAGAAGCAAAGGCCTTTTTGAGATCTAAAAGACAAGCACCAGCCATTGAAGAAGAGAGCGAAAGGAATGATTGGCGAAGAGAAGGGCTGATGAAGTGGAGCAGTGGAGCCAAATAGAGAAGAAGAGCATTCAATACAGAATTTGTAAAAGAGAGAGTGAGCATGCTTTTCAAGCAGCTTAATAACTATAGAGAGTACTGAAATTGGCCAACAGTTAGAGGGATTGTCAAGATTATAGGGGTGGGAACAATGAAGGAGTTTTTCCAAATGGACAACGATAAGTTAAAGATATATGTAAAGGGGGAAACTATGGATAGGCATGGGATTTAAGCATTCTAGAAGAGATCAAACCAGGGCAAGAAGGTAAACGAGAAATCAGGCCAATAACTTCAGATTCAATACAGAGAGAGTCAGGATGACAGGATGGTTGGGAAGTCTGGAAAGGAAGAGGATAGGATACAGCATGAATTGAAGCATTCAGAGAAAAACGTATTAAGTATTTCAGTCTTATCAAGGCTATAGGATAATGTGTTGCCATTGGATACAAGAGTTGGTACAGAAAATGGTCTTTTTCTTGTGGAACAGACAAAAGATCATTTGGAAGGAGGGATGAGAGAGACTGGAAGAAGATGCACTTATTTCTTTTAATAGTGGATGAAATGGCGTTTCTAAGGGAGCGATAAGCCAAATAAAGAGCAGGTGAATCTAGTTTTCTAACATAAGAAAAGATTATTGCGTTTTTTATTATTTGCTATTATCAATCCAAGGGTGACTAGTAGTGGGTGAGATAAGTTTAGAGGGGACACACAAGCTGATGACTTCTGAAATCTTTAAATGCTTTCCAGGAGAAATCAAGCTCTGAAGAAAGGAGTTGATCCCAGGGAAAGGGGAAAGAAGGTAGGCACCTCTGTCAAAGTCTGCGAGATGATACAACCAGATGTTATGCTTGGTCCACTTTCCAATAGGGAGGGGAGAAGGAAGGGTGATTTCCGTTAAGATACTATTATGATGAGAGGAGGATACGGGTGGTAGAACCAATAATTAGAAGAAGCATGAACAGGAACAAAGACAAGGTCTATGATAGAAGGTTGAACCAGAATGAGAGGTGGGTATAGGAGAGGATACGAGTTGCTTGAGGGAGAATAAATCATAGAATGCAGAAAATTGAAGAGATAGAGGCAGAGATGAGCAGGACACATCAACATTGACGTTAAAGTCTCCAGTAAGGATCAGGCCAGAGCATATTGTGCAAAAGAGTGCTAAGAGGTCTGAAGGAGAGATACTTCATTCTATAAAAAGCTCAAAATGTAAAAGTAAATTCCTGTATATACCTTGACTGAGAGAAGAATGAGTTCAAGGCTATTATGGAGGTTCAGAGGAACAGCACGTAAGAAGAGTGTTATGATTCCTATCTAGGCAGTAAAGTTAAAATTTGGTTAAAAAATCTCACTATTTGGTTAGAGCCAAGTCTCATAGATCAGGAAGATATGTGTTATAGAGTAGAGACAGCTCATCTAATTTATATAAGAGACTGCGGGCATTCAAAGAAAACAGCTTAAGAGATCGACTGCTGAAGCGAAAGGTGTAATTAGGAAGAAGAGGAGAGGGTTAAGAGAGAGATTTTGGATGTTGAAGTTCAAGGAGATGGTATTTGAGTGCATTTGTTGCATGGACATAGAAAATGATAAGAGCATGAATTATTTGGATCAAAGTTTGAAATTAAGTTAGCTGATATTTTATGAATTCAAGTCTATACTATATAGGGAGTGAATACGACCGAGGAATGCCAGTGGCGTCTATACACGCCAATTGAAATTTACTCTCTCGCGCGGGCGGCGTATATAATAATGTTTTTCAGCATAACATGACAAATACTCAGTTATGAGATGATAGTGATTGTTATGGTTAGCCCTGTACTGTATAGCTAACCCACAACCTCTGCCTGTCTGTCTGATCTGAACTCAGTCCCTGTGCTAATTCTATAACTGCTGATAAAATAATAAGAGAATGTATCTTGGCTAACAATATCATACAATACAGAGGGGACTCTCCTAGTTGAGTAGACTGTTCCTTTTACAGGGGGGTAATTTCCATATGAAAGTAGGGGGGGCCAAAAGCAGTATTAAAGCTGCTTACTCTAGGGGAGTCTCTAGGGGAGTCTCTAGATACTCATCCAGGATATTTTGAAAAATAGGAGTAATTAGAACTACAGACTTTGGGGTAAATTAGTGTTGAAAATATTTTCATTTTAGTAATCACCCAAACACATAACATAACCAGACAAACAGTATACATGTACTAGCACTAACATCTAAGAGAGAGAAAGAGACTATCATTCACATCTACTAAGAAATGGTAAAGTGGCCGAAGATGGATGAGCGCCTCTCTACTCTATCCACAAAGTCATTTGTCACTTGCTTGAGGCTCAGTTCCTTCACCAGCATGCACTGTGCATGTCATGAGATGATTGAGGCGGTTGTTCGACATTGTTGTACGAAGGTAAGACTTCACCCTTTTCAGCACACTGAAGGCTTGTTCAGAGCTTGCATTAGTTGCCGGCATAACCAGAACAACCTTGACCGAAGACATGACCTCTGGTATGAGGGGCCAGATGCTTTTGTTCTTTTTGAGGAAATCAACGACATTTTACAACCACCTTCATCTTGACTGAAACTGCGATAGGACTCTACCATTATAGATAGCTGGATTCTTAAGGTATCAGGGTCAAACTCGGTGTAGAACTCACATAGTTCGTCAACATTTTGTGAGACATCCTCCCCCAATGTTCCTTTCACTAGGACCTTCTCACAGGTTGCATATGTGGTGTAGTCCTTCTGATTAAAACGCTCTTCAATGCAGCTAGCTACAGTGTCCACAGCTTCAAAATAGATTTGGCGGTAAAAGTTCCCTACATTGGTATGGTGCTCATGTTGAGCATTACCCTCACTATACCTTGATGGCATCTTACGGTGACGTGGAAGTGAAGGCTCTTTTAGTTCCAACTTCACAGCAGCTTGAGTTACTTTTGTCCAATGGAGGCTTGCATCCCTGTCTGATCGTATTCCTCGTAGGACAGTGACAGATAGCTTGGCATTCGCTTGAGCATCCACTGCACATAGCTCTGCCCTCTGAAGGCAATTGCTGAGGTTATCTGAATGTGAAAGTACTACATTGGCAAGCTGAAGACCATAGAAACTAAAAGTTTGCATTTTAGTCTCCACTCCAATTATTCTTGCCTTCATTTCAGAGTCTTTGACATGGTCTTGTGCCCAGTCCCATAGGATCATGAGAGTGCAATAATTTTTCAGAATAGCACTCAGTGATGCTGCTCGGACAGTCCACCTTGTTGGGCAGAGGATTTTTTTCAGAGTTGGTGAGTCAATATTGTCTACATGGAGATCATGTTCCATTTGCCCCAGAATTTCTGATTGCATACTGCCTCTCTTTTTGGACTCTTCTTTATTAAATTTAGTAATTTCATAAGCCACATTAAGCGTGTCTTTCAACAGGGAAATATTTTTTATTGTATCCCCGACAGCAAGATTAAGTGAGTGGCAATAGCAGTGTGTTAGCAGACATTTTTTATTCAGTTGTCTTTGCCTTTGATCCACTTAGCGATGAAGTTGTATGCGAGTAGACGTGTGCAGAGCCGTTGTAGACGTGGGTTCTCTATTTCGTCCAGTCTGTGCGAGTTTAGGATTGGGATGAGGGGGTTGTGGTCTGTGATCACCGTGAATGTAGGTAGACCAGCAAGAAAGATGCGGCATTTCTGAGCTGCCCAAGCAACGGCAAGCATCTCCAACTCGATCACAGCATAGCGTGTTTCTGTGTCCGTTAGAAATCTTGATCCAGCTTGGACAATGTGCCATGATCCTTGGTGTTCTTGCTGAAGGATGAATCCTAGGCCATGACGACTAGCATCAGTGGTGAGCTTCGTTGGTCTAGATTGGTCATAGAATGCCAAGATCGGTGCGGTGGTCAATATCTCTTTGGCTTTGTCGAAGGCATCACTATGTGATGCTGTCCAGAGATAGTCGTTCTTTACTTGCAGAAGCGGGCGGAGTGGAGCGAGTGCCTGTGCGATGGTGTTTGTGCTCCCAGACAGCTGGTTGACAAGGCCGAAGAATGAGCGGAGGTCGGTTCTTCCTGAAGGTGTGGGAAAATCCTTAATGGCCTTGGTGATGTACTGACTGATCTGGTATCCATCCTGAGAGAGTGTGAATCCAGCGAACATGATCTCAGTCTGACAGAACTGAAACTTGTCCTTGTTCAGTGATATGCCCTTGTCCTCACATCGTTGTAGGAACTGGCGGACGAGGGCAACGTGGTTTGCCTTGTCCTTCGTATAGACGACGCAGTCATCCACGATGCGACGGAGGTGTTCGATCTTTCCCAAGGAGTTGTCCATGCGACGGTTGTAGTGCTCGCTGATTGAGGATATGCCGTAGGGTGCACGGAGGTACTTGTATCGCCCGAATGGAGTGATGAAGGTGGTGAGATCCTGGCTCTCTTCATCCAGTGGACACTGGTGATACCCCTTGTAGGCATCGAAAGTGGAGAAGTACTTTGCATCCGACTTGTTGATGTCGGCAACAGCTATTGCAGGTGTTGTGGATTGGTAGCGTTCGCGTTTGACATAGCGATTGAGCTTGGATAAATCCACGCAGAGGCGAATGCGGTCCGAGTTCTTCTTCGGTGCAATTACGATTGGGGCACAGTTTGAGGTTGGTTTGATCTGTTTGCCGATAATATTTTGACTTTCCAGAAGGTCGAGTTCTGCCTTGAGTTTCTCTTGGTACGAGTAAGGGATGGTCCTCGGAGTGTTGACGCAATAGGGCTTGTAGTCCTCGGTGAGTTCAATCTTGAACGTCTCACCAGGCATGGTCCTGATCTGTCCATCGAATACCATCGGGAACTCATTGATGAGGTCTTCCCTGGTAGTAGCCATGTTCTCCTCGAGGTTATTGACCTTGTTGATGGATGTAATCGTATCGACATCGGTCTCCAGGATTGGTTCCGGATACTTGTCAGGTAGGATGCCGAGCTTTTTGGCAACTGACCAAGATATCAGAGCCCCTGAAACAGATTTGTAGATGTGGACTCTGTCTTCCACGGAGCGATTCTTGAGACTGAATACTGCGGGAAGGCTCCCCATGGGAGACATAACTGATCCATTGACAGTCCTGGGCTTGATGTCAGATGGATCAAGGTTAGCGTGATGCTCATTGAGTTGTTCCAAGAAGTCTGTGCCTGCTGCACAGATATCCGCGCCAGAGTCCGGGAGGATGTCGATCATCGCATTCCCGGCCAAAGTCTTTACGTGGATGTGGAGGGTAGGAGCACAATCAGTCTCTTGGGTAGCTTTAATACCTGAGAGGTGAATCCTTGGAGCTCCTCTGATCCTGGAGGATCGCGTGGTGAGCATGTGAGTCTTGTGTGCATTGGTCTTCTTGGCAGCATGCTGGAAAGGAGGCTTGTTGCCACTTCTACACACAACTTGGTAGTGTCCAAAGTCAAGTTACGTTGCTTGAGTAGGTCCTTGACCGTCTCAGCATCTTTGAGGCCCTCCACGACCTGGTCACGGAGACTCTTCTGGAGGCAGTTGTCGTTGCAGAAGTTGCAAGTCTTAGGAGCTCCCGGAGGGAGACTAAGTAGTCGTCGAAGGTTTCACCAGCCTGTTGCTTTCGTTGGCGTAGGGAACGTCGTTCAACGGTCTCGTTGATCCTGCCCTCAACGTGACGTCTAAGCCCTGCAATGATCTCTGCTTGATCGGCCTTCTGTTCGTTGGTGAGCCCCAGGTTGTCCATGATGTTTAGCGTATCACGTGACATACACAAATTAAGTGCGTGGACCTGGGTCACTGCAGGTTCGATGGCTAGAGCAGAGAGGGTTCGGTAGGCGTTCCATTGCTTCATCCAAGGGATCAATTCACATATACGGCCAGTAGCCGCGTGAAATTCGTGCGCGTGTAATTAACTTAAAATAAATAATTAACTGGTGTTAATGGACTCATCCTTTGAAGACATTAATGAGAGTATTACTGAATATAGACTCTGGACTATCATCCTTTGAAGACATTTAATGAGAGTATTACTGAATATAGACTCTGGACTATCATCCTTTGAAGACATTAATGAGAGTATTGCTGAATATACACTCAGCATTAGTCTGATTAGTGCATATATGTTTCTTGGTTCTACATAGATTAAAGCTCAGGCAATGGGTCCTGCTAATATATCTGTGGTCTCGGGAGTATCCTGTATGCAGGCAAGCCGAGATGCTGGCATCAGTCCACAAAGAGGGGTGGATATCTGCCAGTGGCTGAGGCCTGAGGGAAGTCTGTTCGACTAAGCTATTGCAAGCGCCAATTGTGCTTGGAGGGGTGGTGCAAATCGATGAATCGCTCTTCCGACACAAACCAAAGGTTTATAGACATATAGTATATTTAGAAACCTACTTACTTTACCTTATCTACTTTACCTTACCTTATCTGGATCCCATTATCTTACTTTACCTAATCTAACATACAGCACCACAGAGGCAGACCTCCAGCCCAAGAAGTCTGGGTGTTCGGAATGGTCGACATCTCGACCTCACCAGCCTTGGGATACATGCAGGAAGTGGCAAAAAGAGGTGCGGCCACCCCTACTGCCCATCATACAAGCCCATATTGCACCCAACACAGTCATCCACTCAGACCAGTGGAGGGCTTATAACCAAGTTCGATTGCTTGCTGGTGTCTCTAGCCACCAAACTGTCAACCATTCCCTGCATTTTGTAGACCCTGGGTCGGGTACCCATACACAAAATATTGAGTCGTATTGGAATACAAACTGAGGATGAAAGGATGCCATGCACATCAGACTGGAAGCTACCTGGATGAATTTATGTGGCGAGAGCGGCATGGACAGTCAAAACACTTGGCATTTAATAATATAATGTTAAATATAAGTCAGCAATACCCTGTGTATGAATGATATGATAATGAAATGTATGTATAAATAACAATTGGATGGGAATAAGAATTGGATGGGAATAACAATTATAAAATATATAGCAATTGAATTATAGCAAGAATAATAAAATAGATGGTCCATTAATTAGGTTCATTAACACCTGGTTGTGCTATGCTTTTAGTTAATTATTTATTTTAAGTTAATTACACGCGCACTAATTTCACGCGGCTACTGGCCGTATATGTGAATTGATCCCATCCAAGCTAGGAAGTCTGTTCCTCTGTCGATGTCCAGGTCCAGTTTCGGTAGATCGCCGGCCCTGAATGTATAAGGCATGATGAGCGAGCCGACGAATACCCCAAATTGGGACGAAAACGATGGTAGGTTTCAAGGTGTGGTCACTTTTGACGTCGGTGAAACACTCCTTAGGTCCGAATAATTCGCAGCGCCATGTATGAAGGGGGAACAACCGAACAATTCACAATAGTGTAAGCAACTTAAGGCGGGACTAATCCATTTCTGGGCCTTTTTTTAATTCGTTCATAACTTTTTTTGTTCTATATACTATGATATTGAAATTAGTACCAAAATGCTGCTCATTCAGAGAGCTTTCTAATGGTATATTTAGTTTTGACCTAGCGCCATCCTGGTCAGAGTTGTGGACAGTTGTGGACACCAAGGTGATTTCACTTTATTTCACTTTACTCAACACCTGTGTCACATAACCACTTACAATTTTGACAGCACTTAGAGAACCCACAGACATGTATTTTGAATAGATGGAAACATCATAACTTGTAAAATGGATTTTTAAGAAAGGTCAGTGTTTTGCTCATGATTAGCAACATTCCAGGGCTAATATCTCTCCCATAGATTTTTTTTAGTGGATTCTTTCTATTCAAATGAAAGAGTATGAAAAGAGCTTTCAAATGATATATTAAAAGTTGATATAGGACAAAGCATGGCCCAGTTATGTGCACACAAACTTGAAATAACTCGTTTTGAGATAACGGCTCTTGAAAAAAGTACATTATTATGTTCTCTATATTCCTTTCAGGTTCGTAACTTCGAATTTATGTAGTCAATAGCATGGACAAAAGTGTGTATAACTTTGCAGTGAAGCATTCAAATGCTCTGAAACTTGAAATAGAAATACTACATGAACTATACTATAGAATGAATAAATAACTTTAAAAAATGTTTTTTCCCCGAACGAATGGATTAGTCCCGCCTTAAACTCAATCATAACGACAAGAACATTACGTCACGTTACAATACACGTGATCGTGAGTCACGGATTAGCATGAATGATTATACTACATTAGGGTTTGTAGTGCTGCTAGCAGTATCTCTTCCAGCTCCAGCAGTCTAACTGTCAGCCATACCTGTTCCAGCTCCACATTCAGCCAGACCGCTTCCAGCTCTAGAAATTCTTGGCAGAAATCCGGCTGCACTGTTGACATGACAGGAAAAGTGCCTGTGGATTTTGTTCAGCGGATGATATCCTGCCAGAGATTGGTTGATGAAACAAATAGATTTGCAGAACAATTCATCACAGGAAATGTCTTCCCACCACAATCCCGAGCCAGAGAATGGAAGCAGTGTTCACTTGCTGACATGAAGAAGTTTCTGGCTATCATCATCGCTATGAGTGTGGACAGCAAACACAGAATTGGAGTACAAAATGGACATTTGCTACCAGTGCCTTCTCGTGCATCATGTGCCGGATAAAGGGCTAGGGCGGATCCAGAAGGGATCGACTGGTCTCGTTCGAGGCCCCCTTTTCTATAATTTCCCAAACTCTAACTAAAACTAAACAACAAACCTGCAATGCTTTTTTGCCTTTTCTTGCTTTCTTGCTTTTGCTACGTAGCTGACCTGCGAAGCCACACCTCCAAGTGGTGGAAACATAGGGGTGTGGCTGCACCAGACTAAACTTTACCTTTATCGTCGTTCCAGCACCGTGGTTCATTACCCCCAGCGAGATTTACTGTCGACCTGTCACTCACCAAATATCTTACTCATGGCTCAGTCTCAAAGTTAAAGGCTTTTTTCAAACCCACCCCAGGCCCCCCTAAAGCTAAGTAAGTTGATCTAAACTGAGCAGTGATTGAGAATATTATGCTATTGAATAGATTGCCAACTACTGCTAGCTAGTCGAGTTAATTTACATAGAAATTTCCACATTTAATGATAGGAAACAAGGACCGACCAGAACACCACTTTTCCATCTCCAGCTGTGGTACCTGTTGTCACTCTTCCATGGTCTCCTGCTTCAGTCCATTGTATCTCCTCCGAGCCCTCTGTGTCTGTGATTCTCACCCAGCCCTCTGTGTCTGTCACAGAGAACTCTCTATCTGTGTCTCCCACCCAGCCCTCTCTGTGTGTGTCTCCCACCCAGCCCTCAGGCTCTGTGTCTGTGTCTCCTCCTGAGTCGGTGCTATTACTGCCTTCATGTTCCGCTTCTGTCCTGCCCTCTCATTCCGCATCTCATCTGCCTTGTCCACTTTTTCTGCTGCTTCTTCGTCAAGTGAATCATTTTAAGCCTGGTAGTTCATTTACATTTCCAAGTAGTTATTTAGATGGTTGTGATAGGTCTTGTCAACATAAATACTTGGTTGTAGAAGATGGAATATTTTGTTTGCCTTGTGTAAGGGTTTGGGTCATTTTGTATGTAATGGATTTAATGCTGTGTCTAGGAAGACTAAAACATTTTCCAGTCACAACTGTATGCAGTACCATTAGCTGGCTTTAGCTCGGGCAGATGCTTTAAAATCTTCCCATGTGTGTCCAGAGTCTTCTATTAAGAATCGTTTTCTGCATATAGATGAGAGTAAAATAGCAACAAATAGGTACATAATAAGGTGTATGGCTGATGCAATACTTCTTTGTGGCAAGCAGTTAGCTATTCGAGGTCACAGAAATGGTAGCATGGCTGATTCTGAGGTCAACAGAGGAAAGTTTTTAGCACTTCTTGAATACTCTGTGAGGTCAGGAAATGTTGCGTTAGCCAAGCATTTGAAATATGCTTTAAAAAATTCAACTTATACTAGCAAAACTACCCAAAATAAACTCATTGAATGCATAGGTGATCATATTAGAGATAGTAAAATTAAACAAGCTATCTTTTCTTAGTGATGAAGTCGTTGATATATCCAGTAAGGAGCAGGTGTCGGTAGTATTAAGATTTGTAAATAGTAATTGTAATATAAGATAAGAATTCTTAGAGTTCATAAGAACAGAAAGGATAACTGGAGAGGTTTTGGCTCGTGCAATAAAAGAAGCACTGAACGAGTTTGACTTAGACTTTGAAGATTGTAAGGGCAAGGCTATGATGGTGCTAGCAATATGTCTAGTGCAAGGGGTGTGCAGGGTCGTCTCTTGGCAGAAAATCCTAGTCACATATATCCACTGTAATAGTCACGTGCTTAATTTGTGTATTGTTGAAGCTTGTAGTTAACCTCCTATTCGTAATATGAATTCTACTGTGACAGCTCTTCCATTATAGTGCTAAACGGCAACTATTTCTTGATTTTATATGGAAACTAGCATTGTTAAAGTTAAGGATCTTTGTAGAACAAGATGAATTTATCAGCAAAGGCATATGAAATTTTTTATGTTTCCTTGCAACTGCAATGGAAGCAATTGCAGAACGTGATCCGGATATGAACTGGGATACGAAAACAATTGTGGCAGCCAATGGCTTGCTCAAGATGTACCTTTCCTTTCCTTTTATAATATCTTTCATAGCAACAATGAATTCTATGTCTATTATAAAACCTGTAAGTATAAAATTACAAAAGAAAAGTAGTGATATAGTTAAAGATTATATGGATATTAAAGACGTACTGAATGAACTTTGTGCAGTTCGTCAAAGTGAGGAAATGTTACATTCATGGTATGTGCAAGCTGAGGTTATAGCTCATGATGTCGGTGTGGTTCCTGAAGTCCAGCGTGTATCTGCTCAACAAACGTACAAAAATAATGTTGAGTACAGTTCTGTGGAAGAATACTACCGAAGAACTGCTGTGCTTCCTTTATTGGACCACTTAGTTCAACAAATGAATGATAGGTTTGGTAAGACTCAAACAGTAGCAGCCAATTTAATCAATCTTATACCTTCTATAATCACTACTCGGGATGATATATCTTTTGAGGACTTGATTTCTTTATATAATGACGACTTGCCAAGTACTGCACTTGTGTCTACTGAGGTGTGGAGGTGGAGGGCAAAGTGGCAGAGTCAAGATGCTGACAAGCGGCCATCCACCCTTCAATCAGCTCTGAAAGAGTGTGACAAGGATTACTTTCCTAACCTTTACGTACTGCTGCGCATCGCATGTACTATTCCAGTCACATCATGTGAGAACGAGAGGGCCAATAGTACCTTAAAAAATCTTAAAGCTTTCTTACGTAGTAGTATGGGGCAGGACAGATTATCCGCATTAGCATTGATGCATACTCATTATACTTTTCCTGTTGATCTTGATTATGTTGTTGATAGATTTAAATGTAATAGGAGAATAACTTTATAAGTATGTACATAATGTATTAATAGCATTTCTCTTCCAATCTCTTCCCCTTTTTCCCCTTCAATTATTGACCCTTGGACTTCATGATTCAGATTCACAATTTTTATATATGTCATTGTGATAACCAATCATAATAACTTGGATTTGTTGTTCGTTCAATGTAATTTAGTCTTAACATTTTTCTATGCTGTATTTGATATAATATATCTCTATTTAAATTTTAATAAAAGAGGCCCCCCCCCAAGAATTCCTAGATCCGCCCCTGAAGGGAGATGTTTAACCCAATTAGTCCCCATTCAGCACTGGTCAGCACAGTACGACAACACACAATACAGCATTTGTTCAGTTCTGGAACATTCTACAGCACCTAATCTTCTGACCTGAGCTGTTAAACCTGGACTACTATTGCACAACACAACCAGTTACTAATAATAGACACATGGTTCTCAGAGGTCGAAGGAAGTTCCTCCACCTTCTCATCCATCAGGGCGAGCTTCAGCAGAGGGTGCATTTGTTGGGCCGAGTTGCATGACCTGGAGCTGCCATGTGGATCCAGCAGGACAACAGTGCACCTTGTCGGAGCAGCACCTGGCATTGGGCAAGGAGCAGCAATCATAGCCACCACTCATGATCATGTAACAGGTGGAATCTTCAGGACACGGACTGTAATCAGGACATGTATGGACAATGCAGTATTTGTATGTGATAATACATATACACATGATAATACATATACACATGATAATATATATATATACACATATGATAATACATACACATACAATGATTATATAATATATATATATATGCAGCATGACATCAGCACAAACTCTCATCAAGATTACTCTTAATAACACATCCTATTGGCAACCTACTTCAACCTGCCTCAACCCAGTGTGGTGTTGGTCCAGTGTGTGTCCCCATAGAGCTATTGTCAACCTACTTCAACCTGCCTCAACCCAGTGTGATGTTGGTCCAGTGTGTGTTCCCATAGATCAACCTACTTCAACCTGCCACAACCCAGTGTGACGTTGGTCCAGTGTGTGTCCCCATAGAGCTATTGTCAACCTACTTTCAACCTGCCTCAACCCAGTGTGGTGTTGGTCCAGTGTGTGTCCCCATAGAGCTATTGTCAACCTACTTCAACCTGCCTCGACCCAGTGTGGTGTTGGTCCAGTGTGTGTTCCCATAGATCAACCTACTTCAACCTGCCACAACCCAGTGTGACGTTGGTCCAGTGTGTGTCCCCATAGAGCTATTGTCAACCTACTTTCAACCTGCCTCAACCCAGTGTGGTGTTGGTCCAGTGTGTGTCCCCATAGAGCTATTGTCAACCTACTTCAACCTGCCTCGACCCAGTGTGGTGTTGGTCCAGTGTGTGTCCCCATAGAGCTATTGTCATCAACCTACTTCAACCTGCCTCTACCCAGTGTGGTGTTGGTCCAGTGTGTGTTCCCATAGATCAACCTACTTCAACCTGCCACAACCCAGTGTGACGTTGGTCCAGTGTGTGTCCCCATAGAGCTATTGTCAACCTACTTTCAACCTGCCTCAACCCAGTGTGGTGTTGGTCCAGTGTGTGTCCCCATAGAGCTATTGTCAACCTACTTCAACCTGCCTCGACCCAGTGTGGTGTTGGTCCAGTGTGTGTCCCCATAGAGCTATTGTCAACCTACTTCAACCTGCCTCAACCCAGTGTGATGTTGGTCCAGTGTGTGTTCCCATAGATCAACCTACTTCAACCTGCCACAACCCAGTGTGACGTTGGTCCAGTGTGTGTCCCCATAGAGCTATTGTCAACCTACTTTCAACCTGCCTCAACCCAGTGTGGTGTTGGTCCAGTGTGTGTCCCCATAGAGCTATTGTCAACCTACTTCCACCTGCCTCGACCCAGTGTGGTGTTGGTCCAGTGTGTGTTCCCATAGATCAACCTACTTCAACCTGCCACAACCCAGTGTGACGTTGGTCCAGTGTGTGTCCCCATAGAGCTATTGTCAACCTACTTTCAACCTGCCTCAACCCAGTGTGGTGTTGGTCCAGTGTGTGTCCCCATAGAGCTATTGTCAACCTACTTCAACCTGCCTCGACCCAGTGTGGTGTTGGTCCAGTGTGTGTCCCCATAGAGCTATTGTCATCAACCTACTTCAACCTGCCTCTACCCAGTGTGGTGTTGGTCCAGTGTGTGTTCCCATAGATCAACCTACTTCAACCTGCCACAACCCAGTGTGACGTTGGTCCAGTGTGTGTCCCCATAGAGCTATTGTCAACCTACTTTCAACCTGCCTCAACCCAGTGTGGTGTTGGTCCAGTGTGTGTCCCCATAGAGCTATTGTCAACCTACTTCAACCTGCCTCGACCCAGTGTGGTGTTGGTCCAGTGTGTGTCCCCATAGAGCTATTGTCATCAACCTACTTCAACCTGCCTCTACCCAGTGTGATGTTGGTCCAGTGTGTGCTACAATGCTGTTGCATGGATTTTTTTAGCAAGTTTGACCTTTAACCTCTCATTTACTAACTATGCGGCCACACGAGTAGTTAAAGTAATGACCACGAATAATTATTAGTTAACCACTAATAATTCTGAACTCTGAACTGACCTCCAACAAGTGACCTCTCAGTCACTTTTGACCGCATGGTCTTGTAATTGATGTTCTGCTGCCAGCAAGTATAACATGGCTGACTGAGGCTCTGTGTTGACATGGATGAAGTTCCCCGTCAACCTGTTGATCACTCTTTCCCCCAAGATTCAACTTTTATTACTAGTGGTTACTCTAACTGGAAAGATGCCACCCAGAATTTTAATGCTCATGCAAGCACTTCTACTCACAAACTAGCTTTTGAAGTCATGGTCAAACAGACAGGCAATGTTGGTGAAATGCTTTCATCAACCATTTCAGCAGAGAAGCATGCTAACCATCAGTATTTACTCAAGGTTGCACAGAGCATACGATTCTTGGCAAGACAGGCTATTTCCCTATGTGGCAATGGAGATGATGGTAATTTTACACAGCTAATGAAGTGCATACATTAGATGATCAGAGGATCGTCACTTGCCTTCAGCGTAGAACTGACAAGTATGTCTGCCCTCAAGTTCACAATGAACTTATAATGATAATGGTCACCAAATTTTAAGAGAAATTGCTGTTTCAATTCAAAATTCAAAATTCTTTTCCTTTCCTTAATGGCAGAGGGAGTAACGGATATTTCGAATATGGAGCAAGTTGTTATTTGCTTATGTCACATGGACAAAAATTTCAAACCACATGAAGATTTTGTTGGTCTTCGTGTAGTTGACTCTATTAAATCAGATGTGCTTGTTGGTGTTTTCATGGATACAATATTACGGATGAGCCTGAGCACGAGTGATTGCAGAGGTCATTGTTATGACGAGGCAGCCAATATGTATGGATCGAAAAATGGTGCGGCATCTCAGATAAGATCTCTTGAATCACGTGCCATATTTTATGGCCACGTCTTCAACTTGGCCATTGGAGACACGATCAAGGGAAACAAAATTCTTCGTGACACTCTTGACACCACATATGAAATTTTAAAACTACTACAGTATTCCCCCGAGGCGAGATGTTCTTTTTGAGAAGGTAAAGGCAGAGGTAGCACCAGGATTTAGAACTCTTTGTCCCACATGATGCGTAAGAGGCAGTTTTCTGGAGAGTATTCGGCTAAATTATAATGTTTTTCATGAGTTCTGGGATGAGGCCAGGGAAATAGTCAAGGGTTCTGAAACTACGGCTCGAATCATTGGGGTACAGTCTACTATGAAAATGTTTTGATTATTTGTTTGGAATGGTTCTTGGAGAATGTCTACTGAAGCACACTGATAACCTGAGTAAAACTCTGCAGAACCCTTCTTTTGCTTCAGAGGGTCAACAGATTGCTCAGCTGACCATCGAAACATAACAAATTCGAACATTTGATTTCTTTTGGCAGAATTTATTATTACAATAAGTGCTTACCATGAAAACAAAAGGCTCCTGCTAGGTACGAAGAAGGGTCAGCTGGCTTGGGTTGTCACCCCAAGGAGTTTGATCGTCATCAGTATTTTGAATGTTTTGATATGTGTGAGCTGCACTAAAGAAATGTTTAACAACCAGCTTATGCCGTTTTGAAGATGTCGAAGATCTATTGTTAAAGGCAGCAAATAATGATGACTATACTCCAGAACTGGAATTTGTTTCAGCCTTTTGTTGTGAATGATGTTGAACGGTCCTCACTTAAGCTTCAGCTTGAACTGCTAGCTACATCTTTCAGTAATCAACCCTCAAGAATGTGAGGGATCACTTCCAAACTGATGAGACAACTGAAATTACCGTTACACAACAGGCTGCTATTATGCTTCGATTCTTCGATAACACCCAAGGACAGGTGAGATGTGTCTTCTTTGCCCTAGAGAGTGTAGAGAGGGCAACTGCAGAGCTGCTATTTAACGCAATCGATAAGCATTTTCAAGAATCCACTACCCTCCTTTATGATAATCTTGTCGGATTAGGTACAGATGGGGCCAATGTAATGTTAGGAGCACGAAATTCAGTGATGTCACGGTTACGATGTAAGCAGCCAGCTTTAGTTGCTCTTCATTGTCATTGTCACATAGCAGCACTAATAGCAAATGAGGCCTGCAAAGTCTTTCCTGGTGAATTGGAAGATCTGACAACTGATGTATGGTATTATTTCCAGAAGAGAAGAGCCCAAGGAGGCTGCGACAGTTTGAAGAATTTCAGAGTTTTGTGGAATGCAAGTTGTTAAAAGCATGCCAAACACGATGGCTCAGCCTTGAAGCTTGTGTAAATCATCTTATCGAGCAATATGAAGCCTTACTCTCGTACTTTCGAAGTACTGAGGATAAGCAGGCAGTAGTGAGAAGAGTAAAAATTGTACTTGAAAAGCCTCTGACCAAAGCTTACTTGCTCTTTCTATGTTCTGCATTACCAATTGTTAATAATTTCAACAGGTACATGCAGCAGCAATCTCCAATTATTCATGTTCTCTACCAAGAGCTTAATAGGAAAATTTCTGTTGCAGTTCATGAATTCTGAGTATGTGTGTGCTGCTGAACATGTTTCACAAGTGTGTATTGATAACTCAGAAGAGTATCTCCCTTTACACGAAGTTTTCGTAGGTCACAACACACTATCATACCTCGAAGAAGAGGATGGATTATCATCTGAAGATGTGAGAAAATTTAGGGAGACTATCCAAGCTTGGTGGATTGCTAGCCAAGGGAGCTGTCACACGATTACCTATTAGTCACAAGTTACTCCCCAATCTCAAATGGCTTCAACCAGGCTTACAACAATACAGTATGGCTGGTCAGGTGCTTGCTGCAGCAGAGTGTGTTCCTCAGGTAGTTCAAGTTGGTGATAAACCTAGCCTTCAAGAGGAATTTATGGATTTCTACACGTCACCATTACCTCCTAAAGTCACGGCCATCACAGAGGTGGATAAGTATTGGCATGCAATCAGCCAAATCAAAGACATACTGCTTGGAAACTGAGTTACTCCACATTGGCAAAACTCGCAAAAGCCATTCTAGTTATATATACCCCATGGCAATGCTGATACCGAATATTTATTCAGCCACATTGGTCTCAACAAAACAAAGCACAGAAACAGACTAGGAATTTCTACATTCAATTTACTTTTAATAGTGCAATTCAATGTTCCTCGAATTTAAACCGAACACTGAACTATTAAAGACATGTGTAAATGCTATGAACACACTTTAGTGTGCTATTTCTCATGAAATTGTTGTTTGGATTTTGTTGGACCAAATTTTTTTGATAACACAGGCGAGTAATTTGGAAATCACCAAAAAAATTATGACAACACTGAGGAAGAGAGAAGGCTACCAACGCCAACATGTTCTTAACTATACTCTAGAGAACATCTTGCCCGTCAAGGTTGACGTTCAGAAATCTCTCTGATGTTGACAGTTATTTCAATCCATTGCTACTTCTATGAAGTTTGGGCAATCCAGATATTGCTCCTGGGCAATCCAGATATTGCTATATACTGGATAAAGAAAAAGGCCAACAAATATTCCAGTCCTGAGGTCCAAGTCTACAAATTATGGCACTTCACATAATCAGAGGGGTGAGTAAGAATGGCTGTCAGACTAGATGTTCCACGATGGCAGATCAGTGTATTGACATAGCTAACATAGAACAGAGTGTTTCTCTCAACCAGATGGCAGATGAATGTAGACATAGCTAACCAGGAACAGCTTACAATCTCTATCAGGTGGGTTTGGTCTTACAGCCCATGAGAATTTTTTTTGCGTTATATGAGGTATAGAACATCTGTGCCCAACACCCTTGTCCATGCCATCAAGGACACGTTACTTTGCATGAACCTGAGCCTTGCTCAGTGTGGAGGCCAATCCTATGAAGGGGTATCAAACACGCGTGGGAGAAGTACTGTTACACAGATCCTGTCTGTGAGGAAAAGCGTGCACTCTATACACACATTGTTATGGACGTGCTTTGTGATCTTGTTGTTGGCAATGCTATGAAGCAAAGGTTTGTAGTGAGGCTGTCCTCATTGTATTTGAGATCTGTAACCGTATCGAATTGTCCCCCAAACGTAATGCAGCTTTTGACATGATAAAATCGGAGAGTAGCTATTGTTGAAGATTTTCCTATTAGTGTTGGTATAAGGAAATTCAGCCCCACAGATGGACTATCAGAGGCGAGTCAATCAGCAACATCATTGGCAACTATGTCAACTATGGGATGAATGTTTGGAGAACAGTTTGTAAAAGGAAGATTGATTGGAGCAAAGCAACAGATGTCCAAATGATTTACTGTTTGGTCTTCATCTCTGTGAAAGAATCGAGTAAGACTATTCAATGTCAGCTTCAGAAGCTCAAAGTATAGCCCAACAGACTGTCCTAACATTGAAGGGCATGAGGAATGATACCATGTTGGATTTTTTCTATTTATACTAC
>JAQNBH010000110.1:0-12500 GCA_028752905.1 Cladorhizidae sp. MBARI D1340-BT2
TGTATAGTGTTAGGCCTGTAGTAGAATACCTAAAGTAATGTGGTCTAGGTTTGGGATTACGGCAATAATGCTAAGAATTAAATTTTGGTCTGTATTGGTAATCATGCTAAAAGTAATTGTCCGTCTCTCCATCAGACATTAACTTGCAACACAATCCTTGCATTCATTTGTAGTATTTTTTAATTAATCACTCTGGTTATGTGAGGGTTAAGTTTATAATGAAGGTGAATGTCATCATGACTACCAGATGAATAACGCATAAGTAGTGTTGTTCTTGATCCTCTCTTACTTTAAAACTTCAAAGTGGTCGACTTAGGTTTCGGCCAAGTCTACCTGTAACCGACAGAGTTCAGTCTATTCAACAAGTAGCTACTGCTAGAGCTATTCAAATTCAATAAATGTTCAACTTAGTACAATTCTAGACAACTAGCTAGACTGTTAAGAGCTCAGATAGGTTTAAATATATTAAGAGGATAAATAAATAAGATATAGAAGACACAGAAAAAGACAAAACAACTAAACTGTTCTCAAACAAGTTACTCTGACGGCTGTTATGACTACTGTTCTAACATGCATACAATTTGAATAATCATACATCACTAAGACTACAGGTAAATACATGGTATTATACATGTTATAGCATGACAGTAGCTAACTAATGTTTTACTACATGCCCACATACAGCTGATTAGTTTTGGACTAATGCACTTGTCTCTCTGGCTCTGCCACACTACCAATTTATCTACATCCATACTTGTCTCCTTTCATTGTTATTTGTCACATGATATTATGCACTGGACAATCACTACACACACACACTCAAATCATACATCAGAGCAAACTCTATTGTGAGCATTTGTTACATACAAAGCACAATTATGTTGTATACACAGACTGAAGAGACACAACCATTCATTCTCGGCAAGTGTTCATCATATTGACGTAAAAACGTTAGTGTTTTAAATAAACTTGTAACTACTTATGTCAAGGGAATTAATTTGTTAACAGTGTGTAATATAACATGAACCTCTCAGTATTCACATACCAGGATTTTCATAGACTTGTTCACCAGAAAAGGATTGAGTCTGAAAGTTAAAACAATCACTATAAAATTAAGCAAGCAAACACTATGATAGAGTATTGGCTCACATGTCTGGATGGTTGTGATGGAAGACCTGATGTCCTAAGTTTTGGACCACCACTTATAGGCAATCCAGGATCTAAAGTTTGAGTATATATCAAGAATGTATTCATACTATGTAGGGACAATAAATCAGAGCTTATCCTTGGCACTATAATCAACAAAGTACAGTGCATATATAAAGAATAAGTGGAAAAACTGTCAATATTATATGACTTTGAAAGGAGATGAATGTCTTCCAACTTTCACCTACCTCCATTCTAACACACTCTCTGTCCAGAGCTGTTTTAACTTTACACCAATACACAAAGAATACAAGCTGACTACATCTTATACTATATATTTATCGGAACTTCTTCACCAGAATGTTGGGAAAAATTATACAAGTTCTAAAATGCTACAGCTGTAGAGCAGTAGGAGGCTAGAGCATGTAGCTGCTGATTCAGCTCTCAGATTAGCTCCACACATACAATTCAATTATGGTGTTTATGTTCTTTACCAATTTTAGTTTGTTATGGATAGACTTAAAATAAATTTCCTGGATTTTTTTAAATGTCCACCAGGCACTACCATAGTGAAGTATCATGGTGAGCTGGAAATCCTTTTTGAGCTAACGATGGAAGAAACTACCATCAGGATGCTAAGAAACTGCTTAAATAAGTTAGAACTAAGACATGATTTTTTATATCAACCTCCATTGAATATAGAGAGTACCAGTGCAATACCTGGCTATAAAGATACATACCTACCCTAAGGGAAATAAAGGGAGTCGAACTACTCACTCGCCTTGAACATCTAAGGTGGGTGCTTGAATTATGAAATTTGAATGTTGATTGAAAATGCACACCCTGTGTTACCACCATTGCAATGAAGATAGAAGTTAGTTAGGTATAGTTGAGGATTTGCTGGTTGTGTTACTATTGCAATAAAGTTATACGTTAGTTAGCCCTAGGTGAGGATTTGCTGGTTGTTTCAATGTCTAGCTGGTGCCTCTACTTTAGCTAAGGCGTTATTGCTCCCCTCATTGATTAAAACTATCAAGTAGTCGACTTCAGGTTCAACAAAGTCTACCAATGGATTTTTATTGCTAACTTTCCTTCTATATTTGCTATCTGTCACATAACTATGATGCACTGGGTGGTCGCAACAAGCATCCAGTCGTCAGAGAAAATTGCATAGTGGATATTTGTAATGTGGAAGGTGCTGACTATGTTCCTATGCAAACTGAAGTGCAAATTTAATGTTTGTGACATGATCTGAGAAAAATGGGTTATCAATAGACACAAACTTTCATATGACATATTTCTCAGCTTGTATTATTCATATTGATGTAAATCTCACAGATGTTCTAATCAAGCTATCCTATACATTATTAGGGTTCTTATGACAATGACATTACAAAATTTCTTTATTTGTTGTGAGAGAATTTTGTCATAAACACCTAATCTAAACAGTATTCCAAACATATCAGGAATTTCATAGGCTTGCTCACCAGTCAAGGATAGAGCCTGTAGGATTAACAAAGCAACACATTAAAATAAGCAAGAAAACACAATAATAGAGTATTGGCTCAACATGTATGGCTGGAAGACCATCTCCTCAGAGGCCAAATGTTGGAACATCATTTGTAGGCAATCCTGGATAAAAAATGGGACATTTTAGAATGCGTTTATACTGTGTGGATACTGAGCTAATACAATCAATGATTGGTGCCATACTAGAGTGGTGTAGTTTTAGGACCTACTTTTCCCATTGTGTTTTAAAAGAATGCTTGCGCATTTAAACAATGTTTTTGTAGAGCATATGGAAAAATTGTCAGAGTAATCCTACTTTCTTGACTGACATCTTTGAACATGAGCTGAGAAAAATTGAATATGAATACAATATTTTATGTTGCATTTCCTTTGGCATATATTTCATCTTGAAATTATAGAACTTCTAAATCAAATCCCTTTATCTTGGATAACCTGAGGAAAAATATAACCTTCGTGCTTCTTGATCCTTCGTGCTTCTTGATTAATTTAATGAAAGCACGTTTATTGTATGGATAAATTTGTGTAAAAATTATCCCCATGGAAAAATAAACAGATTGAATAAATCCAGTATTCCAAACTAAGTTACACCTACCGAGATTCTCACTGGCTTGCTTATCAGGGAAGGATGGGGTCTCAAAAATAAAACTTTCATTAAATCAAGAAAATATAACAAAAGAGTATCCACCTGTATGGATCTTTTAAATGGAAGACCTCTGATGTCCCAATATTTGTACCAGCACTTGTAGGCAATCCAGGGTCTAAAGTTACAGTAATCAAAACATAAATCAAGAATGCATTCATACTATAGGGATAATAAATCACAGCTGTATCGTGTTACTCTAAATAATAAAGTGCATGCATATATAAAGAACAGGTGGACAAACTGTCGGAATTACATGATATTAAAAGAAGTCAATGATTTCCATTTTTCACCACATATATCCTAAATACATTATCTGTCTCCAGAGCTCCAAGTTTCTGTTTAACTTGACACTTATACAGAATGAACATTAGCTGAGAAAAATGAGAGATAAAAAACACATCTCATGGTATATATATATTTCTTGGCAATTCTTCATGTGATGTTTGTCTAAAGTTATAGAAGTTCTAAAACTTCTAGGGCATTAGAGTAGTAGGCATCTAGGGCTAGAGGCTCCTATTGATGACAAGTACAAACTTTGGCTTTCTATTTCAAAAAGGTTGTGATAAATAACTGAATACAGAAAATTATGGTGATCTTGGTGGTCTTGGCTTCAGTTCAGGCTCTCGAGAGTGGCTCCCCAGCAGCCAGGGAAGTCCATTACGATTCAACTGCTAACATTCTGGTGCCAGGCAGCGCAATGAAAAGTACAAGTAGTCGGAGATTCTGTGTTTGTATTTTAATATGGCTGGCAATATTGCTTGACATGTTTCTAGTGCTTCTACTAGATCTGGATCCTTGTCTTTCCATAACGAGCCTCACAACCAAGTTAATTTTTTGGCCCAAGCAACCTTTTTGAAAAAGACAGTGTTAGGATCATTCCAGACGACTTAGTTCCTTTCGTAGCAGTGGCTTAATTTTGAAGGTCGAGTGCCCTGTTATCTTTGCTTGACAGTTGTGACAAGGATAGTCCATGAAGGCTCTAATGCTATGTAAATAAGAATGGAATTGCTAACTGGATAATATGTATATCTTTATGCAAGCATACAGTCAGGTAGGTAATTATTACTTGTAGTTATGTATTTGGAAATATACAATAGTTTCCTACAAGCAGCATAAACAGGTGTTAATAATCCACTTTGATCAAACCTGTTATCCAATTCTTGAATAAGTAAATCACAAACTTCAAAATACTTATGGCGGAAGTAATATTTTGGCATATCATACCTATGTGACTTGCTTCCATCATCCAGTCTCCTTGGTACTCCCCTGTAACGAGGTAATTGGGGTACAAACTTCTGTGCAGTATCAACCACATCATCATAGAAGTGATGAAAAGCTTAATCTTTCCATTGCCTTTTGTAGAAAGCTTTAGCTAGGTTTACAGCTGAAAATGTTTCTTGGATGGTTGTGTCTTTACCCTGCAATGATTTAGACAATGTTTCTGAAGCTCCAAAGATAAGATATCCTAATTTCAGTCCAAACAATGTTGAAAACTTCTCTAAAGCAGTTAAAAGTCGAGCAGCTTTTAGTCCATACTCATCTCTTGTGGTCTGGTGCACTTCATCTAAGGTGTCCATTAAAACAGTGTAGTCAGTTAAAATGGCACCTATTGCTTGCTGTCCATCTGGTAGGACAGACCAATTTGATGGTTACACCAGGGTCTTCGGATTGGGTCAATTTCTATGAAAATAAATGCGCTCTTTTGGGGGGAAACTTGATTAACTTGGCTATTTCCCTGACTGTATCCAGTGCATCTCGTAAGAATGGGAGTTTACGCCCTGCATCTTGCAAGCATAAATTTAGACAGTGAGCCAAACAATGCACTGGAAGGGCAGCAAGAACTTCATTCCTTATTTTGGTGGCAAGACCATTTCATTTTCCCTGCATGTTAGCGGCCCCATCATATGCCTGTCCCCTACATATATAGTGCAATTGGAATATTGCACCGAGTAAGTATATCCATTATCACAGTATAGAGGGTGTCAGATTTAGTATTAGGGAGACAATAAAGCCCAACAGAGTCTTCACTAATTTGATAATCATTGTTTACCCATCTAATGGACAAATTCAATTGCTCCTTGTTTTCAACATCTGTTGCTTCATCAGCAATTATTGCATACCAAGCAGGAGAGCACTGCTTAATATTAATCAATAATGAATGCAACACACTTAACCCGAAGGTAGTAATCTGCTCATTAACTATCACAGGAGATAAGTACTTGTTTTCCTTCAGCCAAATTTTTAAGCCAGAGTCATAATTGGACCACATCATTAGCATCTGTTGCAGATTTCCCTCAATATTGTGTCCACGAATTACCAATCCCTGGCGAAGGAGAAATCGAAGACAATGGAGCAAAGCTTGTCTTCTTTCATTTTGATCTTTGTTAGCTTGAGTGCTTAATAGCTCACTTACTGGTGCTGTCTGAAGCATTTGCCTTTAGAACAGCTTCTCCATGAGCACAGCAATAAGTGTGATTTTTAAACTTTTCTAATGCCTTTTTCCAATTATTATAACCTGTTTTTGTAAAGGTTGACTTAGCTTTAGTACTGAATGAGAGCATTCCTTGGCATTGTGCATTCCTGCAATAGAAGCAAAACACCTTCTTTCTGGTTGTACATAGAGTTAACCAGGGGTAAGTTGTGTACCACTTTTCCATAATATTTCTCCCACCACTAGCCATGCTAGAAAGTTATTGGTTGGTTGATAGGCTTTTGTCATATCTGTACAGCATGAAGAAATGCACTCACTTTCCTGTGTTTGTGGCTGTTGATCATCATCCTGACCACCAGTGAATTCAACTTCTGGCTCTGACAAGATGCCTGCTGTACTTCCCTCTGAGTCTGGTATTTCTTCACCAGCTGTTCGAAAAAGTATAAAAAATACTTGTTTGTCTCAGTCTCTTGGCCATTTTGACTAGCTAGCCTAGAACTACTGAGTGCATTCACACATTGATTATGATCAGTGCGTCCCATCGTCCCATGGGTTGTTAACTATGCAATTAACAGCTAATGAGTGATCCAAAATCATAATAGTGAAGCACAAATATTGAGGGGGCTCTGTCCCCTCTTGAGGATTATTGGGGGGGCTCCAGCCCCCCCACCCCCCCCACCCCCATTCCTACCCCTATGAGTAAAAAAAAGCATGCTAGCTTGTAAAAAATAGAACACTACATCCGTCATCAGTGTTTGGATGAGCTATTGAGAATAATGACTTGAGTATACAGAGAAGGATACTGGAGACCTGTAAGTATTATGCAAATATTGATTCTTGCGATGTGTGCAACCAATGCTACAAGAACTATCTTTAATTGCATGAAAGAGATTGAAGATCTATCTACACTAACCATAAAGCAAGAGAATATTATATTTTGTAAAAAAATATGATCATAAGCATTTTTGTAAACATTGAGACAACGTTTTGCTTCATTATGGGACTGTTTCCACTCTTTAAATGACAGAAAAAATCTTTTGGTGAGAAATCTCACCTTTTTAACCAAAAGAAGCTCCATTTCGGACATTTTTAGTGTTTTGAGGAAAAACCGTCAGAAATCGGTCATTCCTGTAAAAATGGGCACATTAGCTTCTTTTTCAACATTATAGAACTCATTCTACTCTTTAAACGACAGAAAATATCTTTTGTTGAGAAATCTTACAACCAAAAGAAGCTCGATATGGCTCCAATTGGGACGTTTTAGAGCGCTTTGAGGACAAACTGTCTGAAATCGCTCCATCTTGTCAAAATGGCACAATAGCTTCCTCTTCAACATTATGGAACTGTTTCTACTCTTTAAATGACAGAAAATGTCTTTTGGTGAGAATTCTTCGGTTTTTTACCGATTTGGGACGTTTTTTTGGAGTGTTTTGAGGGGAAAATTTCTGAAATTGCTCATTCTTTTAAAAATGGCAACGTTAGCTTCCTTTTCAACATTATGGAACTGTTTCTACTCATTAAACGACAGAAAATGTCTTTTATTCACTTTTTAACCCATTCACCGTCGGGTTTAGGCCAAAAAAATTTTTAATTGGACTCCGGTGCAATTAAAAATCAATATTAAATCAGGAATGCACTAAAGTCCCTAGCAACCATGGTTGATGGGATAGCATTGGTGTCGACAAACATTGTGGTCAACTTTAGGTTGCTAAGCAATGACCACAAATGATGAATATCATTATGTAATTACAGCCTAATGAAAGCTCTTACTTCTGACTATGCTAGACAATGCAACATGTGATTATATATATTATATATATATATATATATGCACACACTCATTCACAAAACTTGCATAACATATATTTTCATTTTTTAATATTTATTTTCTGATGAAGATATTATCATCATGTTGGTATTGTATGAACAATTATTTATTACATCTTCCCATAACAGGACAACAATAGCAACAAAAAACATGCATATATAAAACAACAGCCATCTAGCATACACATAGAACAGATAGAAAAATGGAAATACCATAGAGAGTAAAATTTTAAAAAAAGTGAAGCAAAAACTAGGAAACTACTTGATGAAGTCTACCATGGTGTGGTACTTGAAAAAACAGTCCCTCTTTGTGACACACAGTGGTACTTTGCAAATAAGTGGTCTCATGGCGGTTTGAGATTCCAGACATGTTTCCAACTGCTACACAGACAACACACCTCTGCTGTTTTTCAGTTAGTGCTGACCAATGCCCAAGCGTGGTGTTCAGCTGGTCTAGACGCTCGTTATGAACTGAGCGAGGGCGGCCAGTACGCTGACATGAGCAGAAGCATACCTTAGCTAGCTCCAACCGAAAGGTCAAAAAATCTCTCTTCCTGTAACCCCTGGCAAGGTGATCTGCTCTGCGGACATGCGAGTCTAGAACATAGCTGTTCAGAATGCATGCCTCAACCATATACGCAAACACCCTTTTCTGGATAATTAGAGGAGGGACTATCAAAGGTACTAGCTGAGGAAACTGTAGAAGAAGCAAGAGACGGAGCTAAAGAAATGCTGGTAGGTGAAGTCCCAGAAAGAAAGAGAGGACTAGCTAAAGGCAGAGCAGAACTTGAAGCACTAGAAGCTATTTCACTACCACTACTCTGAAAAACTCTAGCATGACGAACACTCCTAGTGCTATGACTAAGCTGAACAACTGGTCATGAAGGAGTGCATACTTCACTAGAAGAGGACACACGAGTGCGAGGGTAAAAATAAAGGAGGGCATGATGATGGAACAGACAATGATGATGATAGAAATAGTATAGGAGTGACTACAGACGTCACATAAGTCATAGAACCTGATGCAGAGGTTACAACCAACTGTTGCAGATACTGGTAGCAACAATGGAGAAGGTGATGAAGCAGCCATCACAGCAATAGGAGGGCTAGCAACAATAGATTGTGTCCGAGTTGATGAAGCTCTGTCAGCTGCCCACCATCGCTTCATGCATCAAACCTGAAGGGGATAAAAGAAATTGGCATCAAATAATAATTTTACCGCTGTCTACCGCAACAAGGAAACTAAAAGAGCATTATAGTTCAATGCTCTGCTTTGCTAACAACAAAACTAGCTATAGCTAAACTGTAGCTAAAATGACTGTAAATACCTTCTTTATTGCTCATCTCCATCTAGATCGTAACCTCGACTACGCCTCCTTGAAGGTAGGTCATCAGCAACTATTATGCCAAGCGATAGCAGAGCTTCAGGGTCAGCACGGCTCTGGCCAAGGTAGGATGAGATGCCATCGCCTTCTTGATCACTGCTTTCATCCTCAGAAAGTCCAAAATCGTCGGCCTGAACCTGAGAAATAACTTTATCAAAGGACAGTCGAACGGCCATCTTCAACACTATTTGAATGGGTCGGACTTTTCAATATTACTACCATAGTTACCGAACGTCTATTGCGTTTATATTCGGTACGATCGTAGGTGAAGAATGTAGCACCTCTATAAGGTGTCTGTGAATGGTACGATCGTTTTTTATTTAATTTTTTATTTGATAAACAACTTTTTGCGTATATATACGCTTGTGACAGTGAGTGAGTTAACCAAAGAAGCTCTATTTTGCTCCAGGGACGTTTTTGAGCGTTTTGAGAAAAAAATTTCTGAAATTGCTCAATCGTGTAAAAATGGCAGATTATGGAACTGTTTGTACTCTTTAAATGACACTCTTTTCGTGAGAAAACTCCCCTTTTTAATCGACTATTTGGTTCCAATTTGGACTTTTTTGAGCGTTTTGAGGAAAAACTGTCTGAAATCACTCATTCTTGTCAAAATGGGTACATTAGCTTCTTTTAATGACAGTCAATGTCTTTTGGTGAGAAATCTTCAGTTTTTGACTGAAAGAAACTCTATTTTGCTCCAATTGGGACGTTTTAGAGGGCTTTGAGGAAAAACGGCCTCAATTTTGTCAAAATGGCAAATTAGCACTATTTCTCTTTAAATGTCAGAAAACGTCTGTATTTTACTCCATTTGGGATGTTGTTAAGCTTTTTGAGGAAAAACTGTCTGAAATCGGAGTCAAAATAGTGCACATCAGCTTTCTTTTCAACTTTATATAACTGTTTCTACTCTTTATAGGACAGAAAATGTCTTTTGGTGAGAATTCTTCCATTTTTGACCGAAACAAGCTCTATTTTACTCCAATGGCGACGTTTTTGAGCGTTTTGAGGAAAAACGGTCTCAATCCTGTAAAAATGGGCACATTAGCTTCCTTTTCAACATTATCGAACTGTTTGTACTCATTAAAGGACAGAAAACGTCTTAGGGTGATAAATCTCCCCCTTTTGACCGAAAGAAGCTCCATTTTACTCCAATGGCGACGTTTTTGAGCGTTTTGAGGAAAAACGGTCTCAATCCTGTAAAAATGGGCACATTAGCTTCCTTTTTAACATTATCGAACTGTTTGTACTCATTAAAGGACAGAAAACGTCTTAGGGTGATAAATCTGCCCCTTTTAACCGAAAGAAGCTCTATTTTGCTCCAATTGGGACTTTTTGAGTGTTTTGAGGAAAAACTGTCTGAAATCGGAGTCAAAATAGTGCACATCAGCTTTCTTTTCAACATTATATAACTGTTTCTACTCTTTATAGGACAGAAAACGTCTTTTGGTGAGAATTTTTCCATTTTTAACCGAAACAAGCTCTATTTTACTCCAATGGCGACGTTTTTGAGCGTTTTGAGGAAAAACGGTCTCAATCCTGTAAAATGGGCACATTAGCTTCCTTTTCAACATTATCGAACTGTTTGTACTCATTAAAGGACAGAAAACGTCTTAGGGTGATAAATCTCCCCATTTTAACCGAAAGAAGCTCTATTTTGCTCCAATTGGGACGTTTTTGAGCGTTTTGAGGAAAAACGGTCTCAATCCTGTAAAAATGGGCACATTAGCTTCCTTTTCAACATTATCGAACCTTTGTACTCATTAAAGGACAGAAAACGTCTTAGGGTGATAAATCTCCCCCTTTTAACCGAAAGAAGCTCTATTTACTCCAATTGGGACTATTTTTAGCGTTTTGAGGAAAAACTGTCTGAAATCGGAGTCAATAGTGCACATCAGCTTTCTTTTCAACATTATATAACTGTTTCTACTCTTTATAGGACAGAAAACGTCTTTTGGTGAGAATTCTTCCATTTTTAACCGAAACAAGCTCTATTTTACTCCAATGGCGACGTTTTTGAGCGTTTTGAGGAAAAACGGTCTCAATCCTGTAAAAATGGGCACATTAGCTTCCTTTTCAACATTATCGAACTGTTTGTACTCATTAAAGGACAGAAAACGTCTTAGGGTGATAAATCTCCCCCTTTTAACCGAAAGAAGCTCTATTTTGCATCAATTGGGACGTTTTTGAGCGTTTTGAGGAAAAACTGTCTGGAATCGCTCATTCTTGTCATTCTTGTCAAATTTGGCACATAAGCTTCTTTTCAAATTGGAACTGTTACTACTCATTAAACGATAGTTACAAATGTGACAGGCTCTGCGAAAACGTGCCTTATGACATTTTTGGGGGTTTTCATTTTATTGTTTTATGTGAAAGAGCTATAAAAATACTTATAAAAATCTTGAAGTGACTTAGTAAAACGTTATGACTTGGATGTTACAGGGGCTTTTATTTCATCCCGTCAGGGACGCTGATTGTGAGAAAAACGCCTCGAACAAAATTCAATTAACTTCCGTATACTTCCGCGCGTATCTCCGTGTTATTCAATGACGTCATAACTTAAAAAATTGGGAAAGACGGATGTTTTGGTGCAAGTTTACTTCGAGCGCTTCGGATGAAAGCGCTACTCTAATGACTGCTAAAGTGAGGAGAATGGTCTTGAAACTCTACATGTAGCTGAGGTAAGTCTTAGTATGTATAGCTAGATAGCTACTAGCTGTGGTCGTAACTTAAAAAAAAAATTACAAGGCTAGCTAGCTAAACCTCCTAGGTTGCTATAAGCTTTGGAATAGAGACTAGCATCTATAGCTTACATGATTATCATTGGTTAGTGACTAGCAAAAGCAACTAGCTAGAAAAATAGCTAGCTAGTCCTCTAGCAAGCAACTGGTCATCTAACTAGAAAATTAGCTAGCAAGCAGTCTAGTAGATAGCAAGCAATTACTACCATACATTACTAGCTATAAGGCAGGTGGCAGTTAATTCATAGGTACTAACTAGGTATACACTAAACATGGCCATGTAAAGCTTTTATTTGAATAATAAAGTATACGATTCAATATTCCCATCATGTCCACAATCCTCAGTATGGTGACCTTCATCCTCCATGTGGCAGCCCCAATATTCCTCCAAGCTTGCTAATGTATGTTGTGATTGTATGTCCATGTGATTGTAATTATAAGAATTGTATTTTGTATGTCTTCTTACTGCAACATTCCAACTCATCAAAATTCTCTTCATCAAGAGTGGGAAGAGTGAAGTAGTCTGCAATAACCTCCAGCATAGATGCCTGGTCCTGTGCATCCAGTTTCATGACCCGATTGATAGTCAAAGCTATCTCATCAGCTTATTCTGTGGACATTATCAAACCTTTTAGAAATTGCACTGTTGACCCTTTCCAACTACAAACTATGAATGTTATTATAAAAAGGGAAAGTCCCTATTACGTAATAATTATTATTCTCCACGTACGTAGCTAAGGTTTGGTCAGTCCAGTTCTAACTGCTGTAACTTCTGAGTGAGAGGGATTCAAGGCTTAAAA
>JAQNBH010000110.1:17500-36074 GCA_028752905.1 Cladorhizidae sp. MBARI D1340-BT2
ATAATAATAATAATAATAATAATAATTATAATTATAATAATAATAATTATAATAATAATAATAATAATAATAATAATAATAATAATAATAATAATAATAATAATAATAATAATAATAATAATAATAGTAATAATAATAGTAATAATAATAATAATAAAAAGAATAATAATAATAATAAAAATTTAATTATGGTGGTCGTGGCTTCAAGTTCAGGCTCTTCAGAGTAGTTCTGCAGCAGCCAGGCAAGTCCATTCCACAGTCACGATTGAACGCTCACACTTTGGTGCTACGCCAATGTGCAATGCCTCCTTCACTAGCAATCCCTTCTGTCTTCTGGCCTGGTCCAAGATGGTGGCTTCCTCCCACAAAATAGGATGTCCATTATCCCATGCATGCTCAGCAATTGCAGACTTCTCTTTATGACAATTTCTACAGGCATCTTGATGTTCTTTCATTCAGGTCTCCAGTCTTCAGATGTAGTATTTCCCATAGCTACAAGGAATGCGGTACACAACAGATGAGTGCATTCTAGCTGGTAAAACATCCTTGACTCTGCTCAGTTGTGTCCTCAGAGATCTTCCCGATCTGAAGACGACTTTTATGTTAAATTTCCTGCAGACCCTCCTGATGTCTTCACTCATCCCTGCTGCATAAGGAATCGCTATCATAGGATCCTTCTTTTTTAGAACCCTCATTGCCTGTACTGTTGTAATCATCTTCCTTTCTGCATTTAGATGTTTCTGCAGGTGAACGGTTCATGAAGGCTTGTGGATAACCATTCTCAATGAAGACCTTATTCAAATGATGTTCTTCCTTCCAAAGGTCCTCCATCTCAGTCAATACTCTTCTGGGTCTATCATACAAGCTCTTCACCACTCCTCTTTTGAAGTGGGTGTGATGAAGTGATCTATAATCAAGGTATCGGTTGGTATGCATGGGTTTTCTAGACGGTTGCAGTCCTTCCTTTGTATAAGGCAGTCAAGAAAGGTCAACGATCCAGCCACTTCAAGCTCCATGGTAAACTTTATGGATGGCCTGTTGTTGTTGAGATGGTGTGTACAAGTCCTGCTCACTTCCCTTCTTCAAAATGCAGAAAGGTATCATCCTCGTATCTCTTGGCTTTAGTGGGGCAGTTGTGAGCGCCAATTCCTCAAAGAATTCCACCTAAAGGTTGTCTACTACTGCAGATACTGGAGAGCACATTGCTACACCCTCTTGTTGCTCGTAGTATTTTTCTTGAAACCTGAAGTAGGTGGATTTCAGGCACAATTCCAACATTTCAGAAATCCTGTCAGCCCCTAGTGTAGTCTTCTCCATCAAGCTCTCATCTTTCGTCAACATTACAAAAATTACTTCAACTGCCTCATCTATGGATGGGTCTTTGGATGGGATCCTGTATACTGTATTGCTACTGTCAGGGAAATCAACAGGACCACTCCCTGACTTTTCAAACAATAACCCACCATAACCACAGAAACCACAACCAACAGCTAATGAATCACTACACCACCACAATCCCAAGGAGGCATTGTGTTAACTATTCTAGCGCAATATGCACATCAGGTGACTGTTAAGAAATACCTGTATTGTAAGGCACCAGAGTGGGACTCTGGAGTTTTGTCTGATAGTTGTAAGTATATCAAGGTGCATGCTTACTTCCCTGACAGGGACAAAGAGATAGAGAGAATCAAACTGAGGGGTGACATTGGAGTAAGGTCCTAAGTAGAGAGGACTGAGACTTGGGTGAAGGAGATCAGTGGTCTAGGTAGGGTGATGATTGATGGAGTAGACAATGCCTGGAGTACCTTGGCATCGTGGGGTATTCACCCAGAGGTAGCTAACTGCTCGGGCTACAGCAGTATTTTCTTATTGAGGAAGAAAGGTTTTAGATAAGGGTGAAATTTCCCCGGCAGTGGCGGCAGCAGTGGGATCTCTTGTAAAAAGGAGATCCTGGACTAGCCAGTAGCTAGCGAAGAGGAGTTGCTTAGCTAGCTGGAGACACCCAGGCCATGGCCTTGTGGGTTGAAAACCGTCCCTTCAGTAGCCAGGAAGAGGTTTTGTAGTTTGTAATTGAATTAATTTTTTTCCTCTCTTCCCAATCGCCCTGACTTGACATGTCAGAGGAGAAGGAGAGATGGATGCTCCAAGAATCCCGTCGAGGTCATTGGGACACCCAGAGGCCTACTTTCCTATCGATCCCATGGACAGATTCCTCCTAAAGTGGATCCAAATCGACCAGACTCGGTCAGATCGAGAGGCACAGAAACGGGAGGAGGCCCAGGCTAAACAGGAAGAGAGAGTGACTCGAGAAGCACAGAGGCAGGAGGAGGCCCAGGCTAGGCAGGAGGAGAGAGACACACGGCAGCAGCAGAGGTTCCTGCAGATGTTGGCCGAGTTGTCCAGACCTCTCCCTACTGCACCTCGACCCCCTCCGATGCTAAAGCTATCCATCCCTAAGTTTACCGAATGGACAGATGGGTATGGCGGCCTACCTGGAGGCATTTGAGGCAACGGCTGAGGCTGGCTAATGGCCACGTAATCAGTGGGCCATCTTCTTACACAGCTCCCTCTCTGGTGCAGGTCCCACTAATGTCGCCTCCATGCCTGCAGATCAGCAGAAAGACTACCCAAAAGTAAGAACTGAGCTCTTACGTGAATACCACAACTCGTATGAGACCTACGGTGTTATTTGGTATATTGTTACATGTTATTATTGCTATTTGGTATATTGTTACATGTTATTATTGTTATTTGGCATATTGTTACATGTTATTATTGTTATATTGTTACATGTTATTATTGTTATTTGGCATATTGTTACATGTAATTATTGTTATTTGGTATATTGTTACATGTTATTATTGTTATTTGGCATATTGTTACATGTTATTATTGTTATTTGGCATATTGTTAAATGTTATTATTGTTATTTGCTATATTGTTACTGTAATTTGGTATACTGTTACATGTTATTATTGTTATTTGGGATATTTTTACATGTTATTATTGTTGTTAAGTATATTGTTACATGTAATTATTATTATTTGGCATATTGTTTATACATGTTATTATTGTTAATTGGTATATTTTTACATGTTATTATTGTTATTTTGGCGTATATTGTTGCATGTTATTGTTATTTGGCATATTGTTACATGTTATTACAGTTATTTGGCATATTGTTTATATTGTTATTTGGTATATTATTACATGTTATTAATGTTAATTGGCATATTGTTATTGTTATTTGACATAATTGTTACATGTTATATTTGTTGCTATATCCACCCAGTCAAATAATCACAGAAAACTCCATAGTTGGTATTTGCATTGTAGATGGTGCCGACTATGATCATAAGCTAACTGAAAATAAAATATAATTTCACGACATTAGCTGAGAAAAATGAGTTATCAATACACAACTTTTCATGACATATTTCTCTGCATGTCTTCATATTGATGTAAACAAATTACATATGTTCTAAACTAGCTAGACATATAGATTATTAGGCTTCTTATGTCAAAGGCATAACATAATTTCTTTATTTGTTCCAAGAGGTTTTGTTAACAATGCCTAAAATCCCATAAACACCCAAACAGTATTCCAAAGTAAGTAACACATACCAGGAATTTCATATGCTTGCTCATCAGAAATGGATTGAACCTGTAGTATTAACAAAAAATCACATTAAAATAAGCAAGCAATGAGTATTAGCCCACATGTGTGGATAGAAGACCTTCTTCTGATAGGTCAAATTTTGGAACAGCACTTGTAGGAAATCCTGGATAAAAAATATGTTTAATCAGAGAATGCATTCATATTGCATAGTGGTAGCTGCAATGCTAATACAATCAATGTTTGGTGCCATACTAGAGTGGTGTGTACTTTTAAAACCATGTTTTCACATTTTCTGTGATAATTTAAAACCATTTTTTTAGAGCACATGTTAAAATTGTAATAGTCACCCCACTTTCTTGACTTACATCTTTGAACTAAGCTGATTAAAATAGGATATGAATAGACACATTATTTCATATTGCATTTCAATTGATATTATTATATTTCATTTTGAAATTATACAACTTTAAAAAGTGGATCCCTTTATCGTGATAACACAAGGTTAAAAATAACCCTTGTGTTTCTTGATTAATTTGATGTGAGCACTTTCATTGTGTGGGCCAATTTTTTTTTAACTATCCACATAAATATAATCCAGTATTCCAAACCATACCAGGATTATCTCTGGCTTGTTTATCAGGAAAGAGTCTGTAAAAAAAAACATTCATTAAATCTAGCAAACACAACCATAGAGGATTGGCTCACCTGTGTGGATGTTTTAATTGGATGACCTGATGTCTCAATTTTTGTACCAGCACTTGTAGGCAATCCAGGTTATATATGCTAGGTACTACCATAGTGAATTCATGGTAAGCTGGAATTCAATTTGGTGCAAAATATTGAAGAAACCACCTTTAGGATGATAAAAAAATGCCTAAATAAGTTTCAGCTAAGACATGAGTTTTTTTCAACTTATTTTGAAATGTGCCAATATAGAGAGTACTATTGCAATACCTGGCTGTACACACATGCACTTATGCCACTGCAGTGCCACTCAGTAATATCTACCCTAAAGGACATAAAGGGAGTTGAACTAGCTACTCACCTTAAATATCTGATGGATGGGTGCTTGCATTATGTAATTTGCACGGTTATTTTTAATAGATACCCTGTGTTACCACTGTAATGAAGTTAGAGGTTAGTTAGCTCTAGGTGAGGATTTCATGGTTTTAACAAAAGTCTACCCAGTGCCTCTGCTTCCAGGTTGTCAACTTTAGCTTCATCCAAGTCTAGCAATGCATTTTCATTGTTATCCTACCTTCTATCTTTGCTATCTTTGCTATCCTATTATGCACTCGGCAGTTTCTTCAAGCAACAAGTAAAATCATAGATCAGAGAAAACTGTATAATGGGCACTTGCTATGTGGAAGGTGCTGACTTTAAGGCAGACTGAAGTGAAAACTTTAATGTATGTAACATAAGCCACGAAAAATGGGACATGAACAGACACAACATTTAATATGACGTAATTATCGGCATGTGTTCATCACACTAATATAAAAAATCATAGGTCTTCTAATTAAGCTAAACCTTTGGAGTGTTAGGCTTCTTATGTCAAGGATGTTACATAATTTCTTTATTTATTCTGAGAGGATCTTGTTTACAGTATCTAAAATCCCACAAACAACTCAAACAAACAGTAATTGTAGTATTGCAAAGTAAGTAACACATACCAGGAATTTCATAGGCTTGCTCAACAGAAAAGGATTGAGCCTGTAGGATTAACCAAAAATTACATTAAATTAAGCAAACAAACACAACAATAGAGTGTTGGCTCACATGTGTGGCTGGAAGATCTCCGGATAGGCCTACTTTTGGAACAGCACTTGTTGGCAATCCTGGATTAAAAAAAATGTGTGATCATAGAATGCATTCATACTGTGTAATACTATAAAAACAATGTTTGGTGCCATACTGGAGTGGTTTAGTTTTAATACCCACTTTCCCCCAACGGGTGTTAAAAGAGTGCTGCATGCATTTAAAACAGATTTAAAACAACAGCAAAGTATATCTTAAAATTGTAAGAGTTACTCTACTTTCTTGACTTACATCTTTGAACATGAGCTGAGAAAAATAGGATATGAATAGACACGATATTTCAAGTTTCACTTCCTTTGGTACATATTTCATTTTGAAATTATAGACCTAAAAAGTAAATCCTTTATCTTGGATAACTGGAAGAAAAATATAACCTCTGTGTTTGTTGATCCTCTGTGTTTGTTGATTAATTTGCTGTGGGCACTATTATTGTATGGACCAATTTCTTCCACATGAAAAAAAAACACATTCAATAAAATCCAGTATTCCAAACTAAGTTACACAAACCAGAATTCTGACTGGCTTGTTCAGGGAAGGATGGAGTCTGAAAAATAAAACATTCTTTAAATCAAGCAAACACAACAGTAGAAAATGGCTCACCTGTGTGTATCTTTTGAATGGAACACCTGCTGATGTTCAAATTTTTGTACCATCACTTGTAGGCAATCCAGGAACTAAAATTTGAAGAAATATAACAAGAATGCATTCATATAATGCAGGGACAATAAATCACAGCTGTATAAAGGTATTGTAAATAGCAAATTGTAGTGCATATTATAAAGAACTAGTGGAACGTCAGAATTATATGACATTAAAAGGAGGTCAATGATTTCCATTTTTCACCATCTACATCCTAATACACTATCAGTCCTGAGCTCCATGTTTCTGTTTAACTTTGCACTAATACACAATAATCATAAGCTGAGTAAAATTAGAGATAAAAAACAAAACTCAATATATTATATTTCTCGGCATCTAATGGTTGTCAAGAGTTAGAAGTTCTAAAACTACTAGGGCTTTAGTGTATTAGGTGGCTAGGGCTAGAGGTTCCTATTGATGACAAATATAAATTTTTACTTTCTTTTCCATTTTTTGGGTGATAAAACCTGAATATAGAAAAATTATGGTTTCATGGGTTCAAATTTAGGCTCTCAAGTGTGGCCACCCAGCAGCCAGGCAAGTCCACAATCCGATTGAACTGCTCTACCTTTAGTGCTTCGCTGTGCAATGAATAGTACCAGCAGTCTGAGATCGTGTGTTCATGTTTTAGTATGGCTGGCAATATTTCTTTACATTTTTCTAATGCTTCCCATGGACAATGATCCTCACCTTTCAATAATGAGCCTCGCAACCAAGCTATTTTTCCCCCCAAGCAACCTTATGGAAAAGACAGTAGAGTTAGGTTCATTCCAGGTGACATGGTTCTCTTCGAAGTGGTGGCTTCATTTGGAATGTCGGGTGCATTGTTACCTTTGCTTGAAACTTGTGACAAGGAAAATCTATGAGGCTTTAATCTCTGATGCTAGGTATGTAAGTATGAAATTGCTAACTGGATAATTTTATGCAAACATACAGTCTGGTAGGTAATAATATACTAGTAGCTATCCAAAAGTTTCTTTAATTTGAAATATGCAATCGTTTCCTTCAAGCAGAATGAACAGAGGCAGCGTCACAAGAGTTCTGTGGAATACTACTAACTACCTTCACAACAACACACAATGTAAGTGAGATACTTAGCAGTTCTCTGTCATAGCAATGGCTGCTAACCATCACCACAATTTGAAAATCATTTCGTGCCTCAAGTTCTTTGCAAGATTGGGATGTGCAATCAGTGGCCACAATGACCAGTAGTGATAGAAATTTTTATAAGCTGCTGAAGTTGATGAGGAAGGATGATTCCAAGATATTATTTTTTTCAGGATATAATTGATGAATTAAGCATACTGGCTTGCCAAAAATTGAACACTACTTCAGTCCTCAATGTATGGATAAGCTATTGGCTTGAGTATAAGGATTACTCGGGACCTGTAAGATACAGAGTATTATGCAAATGTTTATTTTGTGATGTCTGCAACCAATGCTCCCAGCAAATGGTCTTTAAGTATATACATAGAGGAGAATGTATTTTAACCATGAAGCAAGACAATATAATGCCATTTACTATTGACTAATTATTTTGTAAGCATATACGATCACAGATAATTTTGTGAAGATTGACAACATAACTGATTTTCAAAATGTAAACACACGGTGTTAATTATATTCTTTGCCAGATCACTCCAAATTTGCCAGAACCGCCCCAGACTAAGCATTGCATGTTGTTGCAGGTTGAGTGAATACTTCTCCACAGAAAGCTTGTGGCACCCTCTCTCTCTATACTGCAGTAAGGCAACTATTGCATCTCAGGAATTACAATATATATAAACTATATGCTAGCTTATAATGCAGCATCAGAGGTTCCACTCTTTGTAGACATTTCTGTAGCTCTCAAGCAAAATTACAGTGCACTTGACTATCCATTCATCAAAATGAAGCCTACGCTATGAAGAGTACCAAGTTTTCTGGAACATACACTTAATGCTACAATCTTTTCTCTATAAGGCCTATTGGAAAATGCAAATGAACTTGGTAGGTCATGATTGTGGTTGTGGCATTCTCTCTGTAAAAAGTGGTCTGTCCAAACACTCATCCCATATGCACTAGGTCCTATGATTAGGAGCACAAGGTAAGGGAGGTTCTATTGTCTGCATCAAAACACAATACCACTAGCTCCCATAGTTAGACCCAATTGTAAGGGAGATTCCACTGCACACATCAACTAGCTCCCATAGTTAGGAGCCCAAGTGTAAGGGAGTTTCCACTGCACACATCAACAACACAATACCACTAGCCACCATAGTTAGGAGCCCAAGTGTAAGGTAGGATCAACTGCACACATCAACTATCTCCCATAGTTAGGAGCACAATGCTAAGGGAGGTTCTTCTCACACAACAACACAATAGTATTAGCTCCAATAGTTAGAAGCCCAGTGTAATGGTGGTTCCACTGCACACATCAGCAACACACTACCACTAGCCCCTATAGTTAGGAGCCCAAGTGTAAGAGAGGTTACACTGCACAGATCAATAACACAATACCACTAACTCCCATAGTTAGGAACCCAAGGGTAAGGGAGATGAACTGACACATAAACAACACAATATCAATAGCTCCTATAGTTAGAAGCCCAAGAGAAAGGAAGGTTCTACTGTGCAGATCAACAACCCAATAATACTAGCTCACTCTCAGATATCTCAAAGTTGTCCTTCAAGTCAGTGTGGTCAGCGTCTAGTGCCTCTCTCAAATTTTTACCGACTTCACTAAGTTCCATGCATACTAACAATTTGCACAAGCCCCTCCATGTGCATTGGATATTCATTTTCGGTGTACTCTTCATCCATTTCTCATCGATGGCCCTCATGCACTTCTCGGGGTTGCCTATATACATGGATGCTATTAACCTCGTCGCAGTAACACCAATTATTTCTGCTGCTTTATTCCAATCTGCCGCTAGCTCATTATAAAGTCGTAATTCTCATTCCTCTCATTTCGGGCCAATGCACTGAATTATTTGCATGTGATGTGAGTCGATGCGTTCATCATATGCTGAATATCACAATAAACAAAAGCAGGACTTTATCACAACATAAATACAAGGGAGGTACCACGTGGGGGCAAGAACAGACAAACACTGCCAACCACACACACCTCCCCAAATCTAGGAAGGGATAGTGGGAGTGGGAGAGGAAACTTCAGTTGCAGCTTTACACCTTTGCAATAGAGGACCTGTACTTATATAGAGTACCTATAGCATTAGCAGGCAAGAATATGGACAATGAATACAACCACTTGTGAAGTAGTGCCCAAGTGCAGATGCAATCAATCCATGAATGTATGTATCATAATTATGTGTACACTATCCTTGGATCGCGATAGGTCAAACTCAAACCTCAATCTGCTCTCAAAACCAAGAATGTTAATAGGAGCAGTAAAAGTTGCTCAATTATAGGATTTATCATAGAATTATTAGCTTAAAAACAGGTAAAAGTTGCTCATTCTGACAAGATAGTTGCATTCCATAAAGGCCAAATCTTGTACATACAAAATTCGTACAAAATTCATAACCGAGTAGTCCAATCCCATTAGCAATTAATACATGTCCAATCCATATCTTGTCACTGAAATACAACTCTGGGGATCTTGATGCAATTGTCATGGTACCACTCCCCACATTTTGAACATTCTGCTATCCTACTTTTGTTCCATGGCATTAGGCAGATACAGTACAGTTCGATTGTTTGAAATGGTTCGATTGCCGGAGAGAGGTTTGTAACAGTTTTACCAGGAATTGGTAAAATTTTACGTGACTCGAAACAATTTACGAGGTGACATCTCATTTTGGAGATATCCCAGCATATTTTGGTTGGATATTCACCATAACAGAGGGCTACTGCACAAGCAATAGCAAAAACTCCACAGTCATTACCATTGGTCTGCTGCTGAATGTTCATAAACCTTGCTGTGATCGTATTATTCCTTGAAAATGCAAGTGCAGCTATCTGTTCAGAAGTTGATAGAGGCAAACGATTGTAAAGACTATCGTATACCTTAACTTCACTATTATCTTCCTTGCTCAGCTCAATGCAGATCCTGTGGTTGTTTTGACTGTTCAAAATCTGGACTGCATGACTCCGAATAACGTCACTGCAAAGATTAGAGACCACAGTAGTAGCTTGCAATCCATTGATGGAGAGTAATACTTTTTTGAGAAGTTTCTCAGAGGCATACATATGTGAATCCACTAACCAGTTGCCATTAAGAATCATGTCACGATCTTCTTTATACAACACTAGGTCTGGGATCCACATTGATGGGACTGGTATATCAGGGTAGTGATCAACAATAACTAGTCCAGGCTTTCTATCATCACTGACAGAACTATCTAGAAGTTAAACATCATCGGAAAAAATTTGGTCTTTAGTAGCTCTACTGACATTACCACCCACTATCAGGCTTGCATCCACTTACAGAACTACCTACAAGTTCGACATCATCGACAACTTTTTTCCCCACAGGTAACCCAGTATCTCTGGTGATGGCACTACCCACAAACAACACCATCATCGAATCCTTTCTTGTCACTGTTAAAGCAGTATGACATCCTTTGGTGCACAACTTTCTGGCTTTCTTACAAGAGCAATGAGAGTTTTTGCATCCACCTTTGCAACCACATGAGTTACCATAATAGGCATTCTTAGGGTTAAAGAGTAGTGCAGCTTCTCGTAGAGACAAAAAGGATTCCGTTTTCCAGTCATTTGGTGAAAGCTCGACTTTGCCAGAATACCGCTCATGTTGTCCATCATAAGCACAGTTTTTCAATACCCCATATTGACAACGTAGGCGATACACAGGTCTCTTGGTACCAGAGACAACAACTATTACACATGGTAACCGTCGAAAATCAGTTGATGCTCTGTCGATTCGTGGGATTTGAATTCTGAGACTAAATCCCCAACAGCAAATGATTCAACAGCATGGCGTTTCCGTTTACTGTATTGTTTCACCATTCTTTCAGCATTCAATCGATAGTTTCTATCAGCTTCCTTTCTTCGTTTGCTATGCTTTTGGCGTGTTGCCAATGGAGTACCTGAAGAAATATTTAATAAAATGTTTATTACATCATCAAAATGTTATATAATGGGATTGCGAAAAAGTAATTTACTTGTGTTTTCACTCTCAAGTCTCAACAGAAGGAAATCTCTGTGCAATGTTTATTTGGTATTATAATAGAATGTCTAAAATTGTTTTACTCTCCATTACTGACCCTGGATTAGAAATATTAAAAGGTTTAAAATTGTTTTACTTTGCTTATTTCTGATATCACTCTATGTGCAATGAGGTTCACTACAGTGAGGGACAGATGGTGAGGAGTGTTAAGCAGAGCTTGGATCATCTGAACAAGGTAGAGGAGTAGAACTTTTGTCTGCTGATACATGTTCCATAGGCTCAGTTTCATTGATCAAGTCTGCGATATCTTCCTCCATTACTGACCCTAGATTAGTACCTGGAAATAGGAAATATACCGCTACGTAGTGGTTGTCCGTACCCCAATTCGTATGGAGTACACTTCATGGTTTCATGAACACATGTATTCAGTTGATCTAGTAGTATACACACACAAAAAAAAGAAGCAGAGATGACCAAGTATGTGAAGTTCATGCTGCCATCAGGATGCCAGTATTAGGCATATTAGTACTACAATGGCTGTACTAAACAGTCGTCCATAACCTATCAATCACCATTACCATGAAAAGTTCAGCTATATTACATATTTATGGTATCTTCTTTTATAGTATCATACACTTATAGTTGTTTATGAATCACTATTGTTTATGAATCACTATTATGAAAATCAAACTTACACTGAATTTCTGGTAACCAATGTTGACCATGCCATATCACATTCATTCTGTTCAAACCGACTTGCAAGAAGTTCTTCAACTTTAGCATTTGCACGTTCCACTAGACCCTGTGATTGAGGGTGTCTTGGTCGACCGTTTATGATGGTGGCTTTCCCCAGCCAGGTCTTCACCAGTTTGTCTATGATATGATTGACAAATTCTCTTCTGTTATCAGATTGGAATATCAATACATAGGAACACTCAAGCATGTTGTAACCATTAATAATCAAATATGGATCACACAAACCGTGGGAACACCAAAATATGCAAAAACACGACTGGACAATTTTTTAGCCACCTCAATTGCACTCTTGTGCTCAAGAGCAAACAGTACATGGAATTTGAACCAATGATCCATGTAGTGGACAATCCAGTTATGGCGGTCGTCTGGTCTATGTCGCATGTCAATCAAATCCACCTAAATAAGACAATACTAAATACCAACATATTTGGTACTAATAATATTATCTGTCCTCGAGTCATAAGCCCAGAAGAAATGATAGGTTTAAGTGGGGCACTGTTGGTTTGTGGCTTCTGAAGGTTACACACACTACATAATTGAACGTACTTCTCCACAACAGATCTTGGTAGACACGCATAGTTCTAATATTTCGAAGAAATCTAGAGGGAGTATGGTGAAGACAGAGACTTGAATTACCAGCATTTTGCATTGATAACCAAAACAGATCACATTATAAAATGTCGCTGGTTGTTTACCACATACTAAACAACAGGATTAACCCATCGGTATTTAGATATTCACATTAAAAAGCTGAGAGGTGGATGCTTGCTGTATCTAGTGGATGAAACGGACAATGTAAATCTAAATGCACACACCCATGTTTTTGCTACTATTAGAAGGATGTAGGTCAAACCGATATAGGAAATGGGTGCAACATAAGGATTCATAACATCCAAACGTCGACATACTTCATAGCGAGTGTTTTATATTGTGTCCAAAATCTAACTTGCTGTGTGTTCCAATTTTTCACTAAAAGTGAATTGGAGGTTACTACAATAGTAGTGTTTTACTCATATGCTGCGCTGCACTCAATTGAATTTGGATATGACAAATTGTATGTTTGCACTTACCAAAACCATATAAAAGTTAGAGGTAGCAACCTTATGTCAGGACCTCAATTAAAATATTCATTGTCACCTGATTAAAAACATTTTATGGTTGACATGAGCTATATTCATATTATGCACAGCTTATATAACTGACAGTCAGTCTCACAATTTTCAATCTCAGGTGCAATCTTTAGGTGTTCAACCAGTAGAGCTAAACTGTTGTACCTACAATATTTGAGTGCCAAAATGAGAGCATGCATCAAGGGCTACATTTCAAACACAAGATCACATGCATAGAATCTGTTTTTATATAGAAATGATAGACATTTTGTACCTCGGCTAGAGTCTTTTTATAGCCCATATGACCTTGAACATCACAGTGCACTCTATTCAAAATAGTATGAAACTCTTAAATGTAAGCCACTCTCCGAAAATGACAAGGATGGAGGAGTCATTCTCATCCTGCAAAAAATATTAGATTAAAACGACATCGTATAACTGCGATTCAGTAAAGGGTCTGGCTCATGAAGCGAATGGCTACTGGATTTCAATAAATTAAACAAAGTTTTGTCTTTGTGATTATCATTCAGGCCTTCAAATAGATTGGCACTTGACTTGTGGCTTTAAACTTATAAAATAAGGAGACCTGTCTAACAACAAAATATGTCTTACAAAATATATCACTGGCTATTTGGGTTTAATCATACCTTTTTCTTTGCTGGTATATAAAGTACATCCTTAAGCCCAAGAGCAGGGTACTCCAAAAGTTAAAAACATTTTTGTTTCACCCAAAACTTGAATTTAGTATCACTGTTCGCTATCTCCCCTTTCAGAAATTTGACAACAGCTTTTCCCTTTGTTCTTGATATGGTTTTGCTTCCAAACTAATTTTTGTGTTTTATTATAATTATATATTTGTAGCTATTACTTATTTCAATGTAAAACTTTTAACAAAATTTAAGAAAAGGAACCATTCACTAATGCAGCAGTAAAAAGATGAGAAAAATAATGTTCCTAGAAGCAGTCATGGTTGTTAAAAAAATTATTTTTTAAAAATCTTGGTCACTCTTACTCAAACTTGAAATACAATTTTTTTAACTTTTATAATGATTTGCACACTGGATATGTACAGTCTTTAAAGATGTTGAGCTTTGTGGAGCATTTTTATAATTTTTGGTTTTGTTGCAGAGCCTGCTTGCCTTCTTGCTGGCTATTGTACTTGTTAAAAATATCTCGGGGTATTAACTCCAATTCTTAATATTTCAGGATGGTTCACGTCATATTGTGAACCAGCCTTTAGAATAAAAACTATGGAGTATGAATATATCCTTAACAACCCATTGAGTGTGAGGTGCATGTAGGCACGCTTAACATACAGTATAGGGGTGGGGCTAAAGCTAGGGCTAGAGTAAGGACTATGGCTAGTATTATAGTTAGGCCTAGGGCTAGAGATGGCTAAGGTTGGGGCTGAGATAGGGCTAAAGCTAGGAGTATAGTTGGGTTTGGACTAGAATTGGGGCTAAGGCAGGGATAGAGTTAGGGCAAATGCTAGTGCTAAAGTTAGGGCTAATACTAGAGCTAGGCGTGTTGCATGATCCCACTGTAGTATTTGTGGCAAGCCTTCTATAATAGTCCTAGTTCTTTTCTAGCTCTAGCCCTAGACCTAGGCTATAAGACACAATGGTTGTCTGTCTGCATGCTAACGTATAGTTACAATTTTCTAGGTATTTATGGTGCCCTCTATGAGACAAACAGAAATTCTTCACTCCCACCCCCACCCTCTCCCATCCACACACCCCTACAGAGAATGCTTGATCCTGACTCTCCTTAAGTTGACCATAATCTAAAACATAGTTGAAACATTATCTGCCTTAGTTTGGCTGTAATGTCTGTTTTAAAGATTTGGGCAATTGACTAAGGACTCCCAGGGTCCAAAACCTTCCCAGTGTAGGGCAGTTCTAGACATGTGTATGGAGGCCAAAGATGGCCAACCCTATAAACTGCATGCATGCATGCTATACACACACAAAATGCAGATTCCTATGTATTGACCTAGGAAAATTTTCTATAAAAATTTACATCAAGCTATATAGTGTGTGTGAGTATGTATTTTATTTATATTTACTTCTGTATAGACCCCAACACAAGCTTCAGTGTTTCTAGAATTACAATAACTTTTCTCAATAATCAACTTCAAATTTTACTCTCGTGTTTTGTGCTAGATGCTCTAGCATTCATCTATTGAGAAATTTATTTAATTGCTTGTCAACTGAAAGTTCGTTGATTGCAAATTAAATATTTTTACGTAGAATTCATTTGGATTTGGCCATCCCAAAGAAACTAATAACTCTACTTCCTCTTGGAGCCTATACTCTCACATGGCATCTACTTGTGGATAATCCACAACGGTAGTTTTCTACTTTGGTTAAGCATCAATTATGACTATATCTCCTCCTGTTCCACACCAAGTATTTCTTCCATCGCTGATGAGATGTCCACACATGACACCCTCCAGCTCCTCTATACAGCAGTTCAAACATCCTTCATCTCTTACCTAGCCCTCCGCAAACCTTGGATCCAAGGTTTCTTGCCAGAATGAGCTACTTTTACCTGTTCTATTGAGTAGAAATTCTATGATTAATCCTAGATTGAGCAACTTACTGTTATTACCAAATTCTTGGTTTTGAAAGTGCAGATTGGAGGTTTGAGTTTGACCTTGCGCGATCCTAGGATTAAGAAAATTACAGGTTTGCGTGTAGCAATAGCTAGCACTGGAGGTAGCTAGACAGCCAAGCAAACCATTGTATTCTATAGCCAGTGCTAGTATATATTTCAGCTCAGCTAGCTTTGGGATGATCTAGCAACAATGCATTTATATTACATATCCACTATAAATATTATTCATAGTCATAGTTGTTTGCATACATAGGATTGGTAAAAGTAGTGCTACTGGAAGACAAAACAATCAAGGAAAAGTGAAGAAAGAAATAAAATAAAAAAACAGTTATGATGTGGATAGTAATTGACACAGGACTAACTTTTGTGAGGTATAGTTCAAAGCCAGGTGTAATACATAAACCTACTTTACAAATCTTACATCTAAATGAAGTTCTGACTTCCTTTTTTTGCTGCTGCACAGGTAGCAAGCACACAGGGACCTTTTGCCATTGCTATTTGGGGGAAGGTGCTCTATGAAGTGCCTTCCTGTAAGTCTGGCTGGTTCAGCCACTGGATGATTGTGAAGGATGGACACTTCAAGCTGAGCTTCTGTCAGGCCTGCCTCCAGAAGAAATCCAACAGCAACCTTCACTAAGAAGGACTGGTGTGTTACTCTTCGGCCAGTCGAAGGTGTTCCTTTATATATTATGTATGCATTTACCAATGCCAGGTTGAGGAGATGAAAAGCTGCCCGTTTCCACCATTTCTGTGTCCTATGTTGGAAGGTAAAGTATCTCATCATAGTGTATAGTGTTTTGTTTTTATCCCAAAACAAGCTTTTTTTGCTCCAATTGGAATGTTTTTTTGAGTGTTTTGAGGAAAAAATGTCTGAAATTGCTCATTCTTTTATAAATGGGAACGTTAGCTTCCTTTTCAACATTATGGAACTGTTTCTACTCTTTAAATGACAATCTTTTGGTGAGAAATCTCCCTTTTTTTTAATCGACTGGTTCCAATTTGGACTTTTTTGTGCATTTTGAGGAAAACTGTCTGAAATCACTCATTCTTGTCAAAATGGGTACATTAGCTTCTTTTTCAACATTATGGAACCGATACTGCCCAAATGACAGTAACTGTCTTTTGGTGAGAAATCTTCAGTTTTGAACTGAAAGAAACTCTATTTTGTTACTATTGGGACCTTTTAGAGGGTTTTGAGGAAAAACTGCCTGAAATAACTCAATTTTAGAAAGTTTTGTCTCACATCTGGCTAGCTAGTCTGTTCCAAGTATAGAATTGTCACAATCGCAGCTGAATTTGCATTTCCAAATTAATGACAGTTCTAAGGCACTTACACAGGATTAAATCCTCACTCAAATCAATACTTAACCTGTGATAGAATCACTCTTACAAAATATAAATATCACCAGTTTGCAATGAGTCAACTGGGTGTTTGTCAGGGATGACAGTTGAATTATTTTTAAATAAAAAACAACAACTTGTGGTTACCATTTTATAGTTCCATAGATTCTGCAAACTTCATGTTATCGACTTTATATACAGCTCAAAAGATAGGTCTCTTTCTGTGCTCTATGTTGATTCTAAAATATTTTTCATAGATATAACTATAGCCATGTTACAGGAGCTACAAGTGGAAGGATCCTCATAAACCTGAATGCCTGATTTTGGTGCCTAACTATCTCCAGGTTGCCAAGTGCTAGAGAGTTGAAATTAGTACCAGTGGCTACAGGAAGCCCTACACTATACAATGACAGATTTGATTAACTTTCAATAGTTCATCCTGGATCCCGTCCCACAGACAATGATGGATGTCGCAGGGAGAGTGCATTTGAGCTTGATGGCAGCTAAGTGAGCATTCTGATCTCTGTGGGTAATATGATTTAATCAATTTCTGGCTTACATAAGTATGTTGGTAAGGGATTACTAGTACGGAGAAGAAAATGCTGACTTGCTTCCATTGAGATTAGTATGCTACACTTGTTAGTTGACATTTTTGTCCCTGGATGGGATCCTGTAAACTCTAGTAAAGGTAATGCTACCCTTACTGCTGTCAGAACAGCTAGATACTACTAATGCCCAACTTTTCCAGGAGAAACTTGTAGAGGGTAACTCTTTGCCTTGTGATATTTGCTAGCACCTTCAATGCATAACCATCCTAGATGCTGATACAGAATACCAACCAGGAGTGCATTTTCTTCTAAAGAGAGAAGATATTCTGAGGGATTTCAGGCTAGCATAGGTGAATATACAGCTTTCATTGGCTTGCAGAGACAGTAGCAAAGGTAAGGAAGGGACAGTTTATGATGGCAATGTTTGGCTTGTCAATCAGTTTTATTCATTTCTATATTTTTATCGCTTCCTCCACCCACTCCCACAAACTAGAACAAGAAATAAAGTTTAATGTAATAATGCTGTAACCTTCTGCACATGTCAAGGTAAAAATCTTCTTTTTAGCACGTTTTAGGATGAATGTCCCAATTTGAAGATATCAGCTTAAAAAGGTGAATCAGTTAATGAAATATGGTATTACATTCAAAATTGAGAGCTTCTTTCTCGATCATTACACATCACAGACGGTGTTACGCGACACATAGACAGGGTTACATGTACATCCTTACACAAAATATTACCCAATGATTTGACTATGTTTCACAACACTTAACCTGTGATAGAATCATTCTTACAAAATATAAACATCAGTTAGCAAATAGTCAACTGTGAGTTTGTTAGGGGTGACGGGTGAATTTTTAAATTAATTTTTTTGTTGTGGTTACCACTTTATAGCGCCATATATTATGTAAACTACATGGTATGGACTTGAGATATAGCTCAAAAGGTTGGTCTCTCCGTATGTTCGCTTTGATACTAAAATATTTTTCATATGATAAC
>JAQNBH010000111.1:0-5000 GCA_028752905.1 Cladorhizidae sp. MBARI D1340-BT2
GACTCCAAGTAAGATTATTATGTGGATGAGCTAACCAGTTTGTTACATAGTGTGCTCGAATTTAGTTTTAGCTAGATCATTTTTATAGCTAGCTAGCTAGTTGTATATAGGCTATATTTTTTGGTAGCGCTCAAGGTAGCTAGCTGTAGGTCATCTTATAGCTAGCGCTCGAAGTAGACAGTTGTAGGTCATATTTATATAGCTTAGCTAATTAGTAAAGTAAATAATTGTAGGTCATCTTTGGATAGCAAAGTTTCTAGCTCTCGAGGTATAGTAGTTTAGGCCATCTTTATATCTAGCAAAGTAGCTAGCGCTTGAAGTGTATAGGCAGTTTTAGCTGATCTCTATAGCTAGCAAATTAGAAGTTGTCAGTTTTAGATTATCATTATAGCTAAGCTAATTAGCTAGCGCTTTAAGTGTCTAGGCAGTTTTAGATGATCTTTAAATAGCTAGCAAATTAGCTAGCGCTTGAAGTTGGAAGTTTTAGATGGTCATTATAGCTAGCAAATTAGCCAGCGCTTGAACTGTATAAGAAGTTTTAGCTGATCTTTATAGCTAGCAAATTAGCTACTGCTTGAAGTATGCAGTTTTAGATGGCTAGGAAATTAGCTAGTGATTGAAGTTGGTAGTTTCAGATGATCATTATAGCTAGCAAATTAGCTAGCGCTTGAAGAAGGCAGTTGTAGCTGATATATATATAGCCAGGAATAGCTAGCCCTGGAGGTAGCTAGACAGCCAAGCAAACCATGGTATTCTATAGCCAGTACTAGTATATATTTCAGCTCAGCTAGCTTTGGGATGATCTAGCAACAATGCATTTATATTACATATCCACTATAAATATTATTCATAGTCATTGTTGTTTGCATACATAGGATTGGTAAAAGTTGTGCTACTGGAAGAAAAAACAATCAAGAAAAAGTGAAGAAAGAAATTAAAAAAAAACGAGTTATGATGTGGATAGTAAGTGACACAGGACTATAACTTTTGTGAGGTATAGTTCAAAGCCAGGTGTAATACATAAACCTACTTTACAAATCTTACATCTAAATGAAGTTCTGACTTCCATTTTTTGCTGCTGCACAGGTAGCAAGCACACAGAGACCTTTTGCCATTGCTATTTGGGGGAAGGTGCACTATGAAGTGCCTTCCTGTAAGTCTAGCTAGTTCAGCCACTGGATGATTGTGAAGGATGGACACTTCAAGCTGAGCTTCTGTCAGGCTTGCCTCCAGAAGAAATCCAACAGCAACCTTCACTAAGAAGGACTGGTGTGTTACTCTTCGGCCAGTCGATGGTGTCCCTTTATATATTATGTATGCATTTACCAATGCCAGGTTGAGGAGATGAAAAGCTACCCGTTTCCACCATTTCTGTTTCCTATATTGGAAGGTATAGTAACTCATCAGCTGATTGGATTTGTCAACCCCACCCGTGTGACTCGACAATGGCTGTTGGCTTTATGACCTCCTCCATGCCAGTTGCTGAAAGCCTTGTCCTCTTCCTCTTTGCTATAGTGCTATCATCGTGGATAGTACTCAGAATGGTCACAGCTCTCTTGTCCCTCAATTTCAAGGCAAGGACACCATTTGTACTTATAAACTTGATGTCACCCTTTTTCATTTTGTCTTTGGCCTTGATACATGCAGGTCCCCCCCTCCTGTTCACCCGAACTGCACCACATTCACCGAAGCCACTACATTTTAGGGTGAGGAACAAGTCTGGACTGGTGTACAAATGGTGTCCTTTATTCTCCATCCCTTCCACTAGCTTCATCACCACGTCATGTGTTGTTCTGTAGCAGAGAGGCTCTCATTTCTCTGGGAGACCCCCAAAAAGAACAAGAACTGAAAAGGAAAAAAAGCAGGAAGGAAAAAGGGGATAATGAAGAAGAGCGAGAAGGAAGTGAAAAAAGAAAGAAAAAAGTGGGGGGAAAGACTAAGAAGTGAATTATATTTATTATACGTATATAATATTATAGTAGTTTTCTACATGGCTATTTTGTGTGTATATATATACACAGTTTCCTCACCAGCATAGAGATTACAACTGTACATATATCCACCGGAGCCGTCTGCCAGGACGTAGGCTTTCATGCCCCACTTGATAGGCTTCATTGGCATGTACTGGATAAACCACAGCCGTCCCTTGAAGCCTATCATTGATTCATCGACTGATATTTCTCTCCCCAGCTGGTAAAAGGTTTTGAATTTGTCTAGTAAATGCTCCATAAGTGTCCGCATTTTGAACAGGGCATCATATCCTGGCCGACCCCTAGGTACATCTTCTCTCCATCATTTAGGTGAAAGAAGCGCGAGACAAAATCGGTCTCCCGATGATAGAGGAGAGGCATGACGTGGTGAAGGGCCATTTCTTGCACCAATAGTCCTCAATCCGATGCTTATTATCCATGCTCATAGCAATAAAGGGCAAGAAACTTTACCATTTCACTGACTGAGCACCTTTTCCACTCCCTGACTCTTGATCGAAGAGGTAAGTCTTTATTTCCAGCCATGAATTGCTCAGCATACAAATTTGTTTCGTTCACAACTCTCCTCAGGATATTGTCGTCCAGAAAAAGCTGAGCAAACTCCAAAGGCTCTTTTCCTTCCATGTCAACAGTACACCCAGATGCCTGGCTAAAGGAGATGGAAGAACTGGAACAAGAAGTACTGGCACCAGAACTGTTACCACTTTAGCTACACTCACCACCAACTACACCATCACTAACACTATCAGCTACCTCACAAACTCCAACATCCTCATCATCCTCACTATAATTCTTCACTATGAAGCCATCAAAATCATCATCACTCTCATCATCCAACATACACAGCACTTTATCTGTATCACAATATTTAGCCATAGTTACACCCCACAATATTTAATTAAACTTGCTATCTGTTGTAATCTGATAATGCCAAACTGTACAAAGCTCTTAACTAAATCAATAGCTCCTCTATCTAAACAACTTAGAGTACAGCTGTAAAGCAAGCAGCTGCTTAGTACCCACTTGTAAAGCATTGCATCTTCTGGGGACACTATATATCCCAAGTGTGAAATTGATTTTTTCAAGAGGACAATAATACCACATGAAACATGCCAGGAAGCATCTTGGAATGTGATAGAAGCAACCTAGTAAATCACACAGGAGGCTGTTTACAAGATAGCTGATCCATAAAAAAATTTTGGTAAAATCATCCAATTTACTTTTAGCCCAGAGCTTTGTTGATAAAAAAAAATTTCTATCCAAGATCTACAAGTGTGCCAAGTAGAAGAGCCTGAGAAGCTGTCCAAGTAGGAATAAGGCTAGTCTAAGAAGCTTATAAGCAGGGGCGTACACAGACTTTTGAAAAGGGGGGTTATGTATATATGTCGGATGTGGCTGAAAGACATGGTGAGGATATATAGTGCAAGAGGGAAATATATATGACCCATCCAGCACAAAGCCCTATCCAGCACAAATCATGGAAACTCCAAAAATATTTACAGAGATGATTTTTATTAAGCAACCTTCAAAAATGTACAGACAAAATTACTGAAATAATAAGCTAACATTGAATTCTGCATGGATGTTGTTCTACGTAAAGTTTGCAACAGTATCGATCCATTCCAGTATTAATGCTAAGGCACTGAGTCTTTCCTCACTTGTTTAAACATCGAAGTGTGTAAGCAGATCGTTCATAAGTACGGGAACTGAGTGGGAGTGTAGCAAAAAGGTTGAAAGGGTTTTGGGGCAGCAGAGTTTAAGCAATTCACTCAGAGTTTGAGGACACTCATCTGGTTAAATTTGTAGCCACCTTGACTTCCAGCGATGTAACTCTTCATCAAGTATACTCACATTTGGTAGATCTTCAGAATAGAAAGTAACAGCAGGTTCAATATTAACAAAGGATGAAGTAGTGATATGGATGGGCAAGAGGTATTGCAATGAAGCTACCTGGTTGGTATGCTTAGTAAATCTTGATGTATAATGTGGTCAAGAAAAGGGATGACTACAGCCCATTTAAAATAATCCTCAACTGAATTAGTGGATTCAGACGATGCTGCTGTCGCTGAGTTGTGCGTGGCATCGAAATAGTTATATTGGACTGAACTACCCATCTAGAACAATGCCGAAAGATACGCTGTGAAAAATTATCAACATCTGCTCTCTCTCTTTTTAATTCATTGCAACCGTCTTGTACTATTGTCACTCCAGAGGTAAGGTCTTGGCACTTTCTTGTAATTTAACAACAGCTCCTTTAATAGACCTATAGAGAGTGACAAGGGAATACAAAAATTCAAAGGATTCCAACGTTTTGATGTATGCAAGAGCATTTTTCTTATCATCAGTAGTCCAACCATCTTTAAAGTTCAGAAATTCACTATTTCCATAGAGTACTATCTCACACATTTCAATTAGAAAAGGATGATATAGACAGAAACGCTCCCAGCCATTGATGTTCTCTACCCATCGAGTAAAGCAAACGTTGATTATTGAAGACTGATTTGTGCCAATCTGAGACCTCTTCTGAATGATTGCTTTAAGGAGGCCCTCTCTTTTAGCTGAATCCTGAATCCATAATGTGAAACCTTTTATCTGACTACACAGTTTCTTATAGGTGGAACAGAACAGGAACTTATGATTGCCAGATTATGGAATGACTTGCACAATGGGTGTACAATGCCTTGGGATGCTTCTCTCGAAGTAAGGCCTGCACACCAGCTATCTCCCCACTCATTCATTGAGACCTCATCATACCCTTGCCCTCGCAAATCACTCAGTGATAAGCCAAGCCCTTCCATGGTCTGTAAACTGGCATTTGCTACATCAGCTGCTTGGACTCTCTCAAGTTTTACAAATGAAACAAACTCTTCTCGAATGTCACCATGGCCATCAACAAAGTGAAGGCAATGTGTAAATGCTCTACATTGTGACATGAAACCTCATTAGCTAGAACGGAAAAATATTTTGCTTCTTTTATCTCATATATTGTTTTGGCAAGAATCATATCATAGC
>JAQNBH010000111.1:15000-20523 GCA_028752905.1 Cladorhizidae sp. MBARI D1340-BT2
TGGAATCGCTCATTCATGTCAAAATAATTTCTTTTAGTGAGAAATGGACCATTTCTAACGCTTCCAATTGGGACATTTTAGAGCGTTTTGAGGAAAAACTGTCTGAATTCGCTTAATCTGGTCAAAATGGCACTTAGCTTCCACTTCAGCATTATCAAACTGTTTCTACACTTTAAATTACAGAAAACATCTTTTGGTGATAAATCACCACTTTTTAACTGAAGCTCCAACTGGGTGGGTTTTTTTTTTTTAGTGTGTTGAGAAATAAATGTCCATTGTCAACCAAAATGGGCACATTAGCTTCCTTTTCAACATTATAAAACTGATTCTATGAGAACTCTTCCGTTTTTAAATGAAAGAAGCTCTATTTTGCTCCAATTGGGACGTAAGAGCATTTTGATGAAAAACTGAGTGAAATCGCTCAATTTTGTGAAAATGGCACATTATCAACATTATTGAACAGTTTCTACTCTTAAATAACAGAAAACATCTTTTGATGAGAAATCTCCACTTTTTAACTGAAAGAACCTCGATTTGGCTCCAATTGAGACGTTTTTGAGCCTTTTGGGGGAAAACAGTCTTAATAGCTAATTTTTGTATTTTTTTAGTTTTGAGAAAAAACTGTTTGAAATCGCTCATTCTGATCAAAATTGTGATATTAGCTTACTTGTCAACATTAAAGAATTGTTTCTATTCATTAAATGACAGAAAACATATTTTGATGAAAATAAATCCCTATTTACTCGATTTGGAACGTTTTTAAAAGCGTTTGAGATAAATCTCTGATATCGCTCATTCTTCTCAATATGGCACAGCTTCTTTTTCGACATAGAACTCTTTAAACGAGAGTAAACGTCTTATGGTGAGAAATCTTCCATTTTTAAATGAAACAAGCTCTATTTTACTCCATTTGGGACCTTTATTTTTATTTTAGGGAAAAACTGTCTGAAATGTCATTCTTGTCAAAATAGGCAATTAGCTTCCATTTCAAACTTTATACCCTTTAAACGACAGAAAATGTCTTTTATTGAGAAATCTCCACTTTTTAACCTGTGTTTGGAGGAAAAACCGTCTGAAATCGCTCAATCTTGTAAAAATTGGCATATTACCTTCCTTTTCAATATTATGGAACTGTTAACTCTTTCAACGACATAAAACATCTTTGGTGAGAAATCTCCCCTCTATTTTGTCCAATTGGGCCTTTTTTGGCGGAAAAACTGTCGAAATCGTTCATTCTTGTAAAAATTGCTACTTTTCAAGATTTATGGAACTGTTTTGAGGAAAAACTGCCTAAATGGCAAATTAGTTTTCTTTTAAACATGGAACTTTTAAATGTAAGAAAACGTGTTTTTGTGAGAAATCTCGCATATTTAACTGTATTTTACTCCTTTTGGGACGTTTAGGAAAAACTGGCTCATTCTTGTCAAAATGGGCAGATTAGATTCCATTTCAACATTATAGACTACTCTTTAAACATCACAAATTTTATTTTGTTGAGAAATCTACACTTTTAAACGAAAAAAGCACTATTTCACTCCATTTGGGACTTTTATGAGTGTTTTGTGGAAAAACTCTGTAATCGCTCAATCTTATCAAAATAGGCACAATAGATTCCTTTTCAACATTATGGAACTGTTTGTACTCTTTAAACGACTAGAAAATGTCTTTTTGGGACAAATCTCCCCTTTTTATCCGAAAGCTCTATTTTGCTCCAATTGGGACGTTTGTTTAGCATTCTGAGTAAAAACAGTCTGAATTCGCTCAAAATGGCACATAGCTTCCAGTTCAGCATTATTGAACTATTTCTACTCTTTAAAAGACTTATATTGAGAAATCTTCCGTTTATAACCTCTGCTTGGGACAGACCATTTTTTGAGGAAAACTGTCTGAAATCATTCAATTTTGTCAAAATGGTATATTAGCTTCCTCCTCAAGGGTATAGAACAGTTTCTACTCTTTAAATGACAGAAAACGTCTTTTTGTGAGAAATCTCCCCTTTTTAACCCAAAGAAGCTCTATTTTACTCCATTTGGGACGTTTTTAAGAAAAAATGTCTGAAATCGCTCAATCTTGTCAATATGGACACTTTAACTTCCTTTTCAACATTATGAACTGTTTCTACACTAAATGACAGAAAATGTCTATTCGTGAGAATTTTCCCTGTTTAAGGTATTTTTGGCTCCAATAGCGACGTTTTTGAGCGTTTTGAGGAAAAAATTTCTGAAATCGCTCAAATTGGTCAAAATGGCAAATATGCACCATTAATGGAAGTTTCTAGTTTAAATGACAGAAAACGTCTTTTGGTGAGAAATCTCTTTATTTTACTCCATTTGGGACTTTCATGAGTGTTTTGAGGAAAAACTGTCTGGAATCGATCAATCTTGTCCAAATAGGCACATTAGCTTCCTTATGGGACTGTTTCCACACTTTAAATGACAGAAAACGTGAGAAATCTCACCTTTTTAACCGCCATTTCGGAAATTTTGTAGTGTTTTGCGGAAAAACTGTCTGTAATCAGTCAATTTTGTCAAACGGCATATTAGCAAGGTTATGGAACAGTTTCTACTCTTTAATTGACAGAAAACTTCTTTTTGTGACCGCTCCATTTTACTCCATTTGGGACCTTTTTAAGAAAAACTGTCTGAAATCGCTCAATCTTGTCAATATGGACAATTTAACTTCCTTTTCAACATTATAGAACTGTTTCTACACTTTAAATGACAGAAAATGTCTTTTCGTGAGAAAGTTCCCCTGTTTAACGAAATAAGGTGTTTTTGGCGACGTTTTTGAGCCTTTTGAGGAAAATTTTTCGAAATCGCTCAATTTTGTCAAAATGGCAAATATGCTTCTTTTCAACATTATGGAAGTTTCTTATTTAAATGACAGAAAACGTCTTTTGGCCCATTTTTCACAAATGAAGCATTATTTTACTCCATTTGCGACTTTCATGAGGGTTTTGAGGAAAAACTGTCTGGAATCGCTCAATCTTGTGCACATAAGCTTCCTTTTCAACATTATATAATTGTTTCTACTCTTTAAATGACTGAAAACGTCTTTTGGTGACAAATTTCACTTTTTAATCTATATTTTGCTCCAATTGGTATGTTTTTGAGCGATTTGAGAAAAAACTGGCTCAATCTATTCAAATTGGCACATAGCTTCCACTTCAACATTATGGAACTGTTTCTACTCTTTAAATTACATAAAACATCTTTTGGTGAGAAATCTCTCCATTTTAATCAAAAGAAGGGACTTTTTTTGAGGGTTTTGAGAAAAAACTCTGAAATCTCTCAATCCCAGCACATTAGCTTCCTTTTCAATTGTTTCGACTCTAAATGACAAAACATCTTGAGAAATCTCACCTTTTTAGTGTTTTGAGGAAAAACCGTCAGAAATCGGTCACCGAAAGAAGCTATATTTGGCTCCAATTGGGACGTTTTAGAGCGTTTTGAGGACAAACTGTGAAGTCGCTCTATCTTGTCAGAATGGCACAATAGCTTCCTCTTCAACATTATGGAACTGTTTCTACTCTTTAAATGACAGAAATGCTTTTGGTGAAATTCTTCCGTTTTAACCAATTTGGAATGATTGAAAGCGTTTTGAAGAAAAAATGTCTGAAATCGCTCATTCTTGTCAAAATGGGCACATTAGCTTCCTTTTCATAATTATAGAACTGTTTCAACTTTAAAAGGACACAAAACGTATTTTGGTATGAAATCTTACATTTTTAACCGAAACAAGCTCATTTTGTTGCAATTGGGAGGTTTTTTGGGTGTTTTGAGGAAAAAATGTCTGAAATTGCTCATTCTTTTAAAAATGGGAACGTTAGCTTCATTTTAACATAATGGAACTGTTTTCTACTCATTAAATGACAGAATGTGTCTTTTATTCACTTTTAAACCGAAAGATGCTCTCAGGGACGTTTTTGATCGTTTTGAGGAAAAAATGGCTCAATCGTGTATAATCGCAACATTATGGAACTGTTTCTACTCTTTAAATGACACTTGATGAGAAATCTCCCGACTATTTGGTGCCAATTTGGACTTTTTTTAGCGTATTGAGGAAAAACTGTCTGAAATCACTCATTCTTGTCAAAATGGCTTCTTTTTCAACATGGAACCGATACTGCTCTTTAAATGACAGTAAATGTCTTTTGGTGAGAAATCTTCATTTTTAATGAAGGAATCTCTATTTTGATACAATTGGGACATTTAAGAGGGTTTTGAGGAAAAACCGCTTCAATTTTGTCAAAATGGCAAATTAGCACTATTTCTCTTTAAATCTCAGAAAACATCTGAAAGAAGCTCTATTTGGGACGTTTTTAAGCATTTTGAGGAAAAACTGTCTGAAATAGCCGTCAAAATTGTGCACATCAGCTTTCTTTTCAACATTATATAACTGTTTCTACTCTGTATAGGACAGAAAACTTCTTTTGTTAAGAAATCTTCCATTTTTATCCTCTAATTTGCTCCAATTGGGATGTTTTTGAGCGTTTTGTGGAAAAACGGTCTCAATCATGTCACATTAGCTTCCTTTTCAACATTAACGAGCTATTTCTCATCATTAAAGGACATAAAACGTCTTAGGGTGATAAATCTCACCATTCCAACCGAAAGTAGCGTGCTCCAATTGGTACGTTTTTGAGTGCTTTGAGGAAAAACTGTCTGGAATCGCTCATTCTTGTCAAAATGGGCACATTAGCTTCTTTTCAACATTGAACTGTTACTAATTAAACGACCATCCCAGAAGAATCCTGTACAGCGTAACTCTTTCCCTCCAGTGTTAGCTAGCACCTACAATGCCATGCCCTTCTAGATTCCGCTGAATAAATCCAAGCAGGAGTGAATCTTCTTATAAAGAGTGAAGAGATTCTGAGGGATTTCAGGCTAGCCAGGTGCCTATACAGCTTTCATTGGCTTGCAGAGACAGCATTAATGGTAAGGAGGAGTCTGTTTATGATGGCAATTTGTGATTGTCAGTAAGTTGATCAAGACATGTAATCCTTGATTAAGATATACTGTAACTTACATGATGGTTTCATTAAATACATGTAGGTTGGACACAGAGAGCCAAGAGACATGTAAATTAATTAAAGTTGATCAAGGCATGTAATCCTAGATTTAGATATACTGTAACTTACATACTATGTTGATTTCATGAAGAAGGTTGGACACAGAGAATCAAGTCATGTTCAAATAAATTTGAAGTTGATCAAATCATGTCATCATAGCCATAGACAGACAGAGATGAAGGACACGTTGAAACAAATATATTGTAAAGTTCAGCTGTGTATCCCTAGAGTCCCTTCACATGGATGGATGTCGCAGGGACAGTGCACTTGAGCTTAATGGAAGCCAAGTGAGCATTCCGATCTCTGTGGGTATAGTAAATATTTTACAATCAATTCTTGGCTCAAGTATAAATGATCGCTAGTTACAGAGAAGACGCTGACTTGCTTCCATGCTATACCTAGGTGACATTAAAATCATCTTCTCAGTAATCAACTTCAATTTTCATTCTCGA
>JAQNBH010000112.1:0-10000 GCA_028752905.1 Cladorhizidae sp. MBARI D1340-BT2
TGGGAGGGGGTTTGAGAAAAAACTGTCTGAAATCGCTTATTCTCATCGAAATGGGCACATTAGCTTCCTTTTCAACATTATGGGACTGTTTTCACTCTTTAAATGAGAGAAAATATCTTTTGGCGAGAAATCTCATCTCCATTTTGGATATTTTTGTGTTTTGAGGAAAAAACGTCAGAAATCGGTCAATCTTGAAAAAATGGGCACATTAGCTTCCTTTTCAACATTATAGAACTCTTTCTACTCTTTAAACGACAGAAAATATCTTTTGTTGAGAAATCTTACGTTTTTAACCGAAAGTAGCTCTATTTTGCTCCAATTGGACGTTTTAGAGCGTTTTGGGGAAAAACAGTCTTAAATCACTAAAAAAAAATTCTTTTTTAGGGTTTTGAGAAAAAAACTGTCTGAAATCGCTCATTCTCATCAAAATTGGGACATTAGCTTCCTTTTCAACATTAAAGAACTGTTTCTATTCTTTAAATGACAGAAAACATCTTTTGATGAAAATAAATCATTAAAACGGAAAAAGCTCTATTTTACTCAATTTGGGACTATTTAAAGCGTTTGAGATAAACTGAAATCGCTCATTCTCAAAATGGGCACATTAGCTTCCTTTTCAACATTATAGAACTGTTTCTACTCTTTAAACGACAGTAAACGTAGAAATCTTCCATTATTTTAACGAAACAAGCTCTAGTTTGCTCCATTTGGGAGGTTTTTTAGCATTTTAAGTCTGAAATATATAGCTCATTCTTGTCAAAATAGGCAATTAGCTTCCATTTCAACATAATGGATCTTTATACCCTTTAAACGACAGAAAATGTCATTTATTGAGATATCTCCACTTTTTAAGCGAAAGAAGCTCGATTTTTCTCAATTGGGACGTTTTTGAGTGTTTGGAGGAAAAACTGTCTGAACTCGCTCAATCTTGTAAGAAGGGGCACATTAGCCTGTTTACTCTCAACGACAGAAAACATCTTTTGGTGAGAAATCTCCCCGTTTTAATCAAAATAAGGTCCAATTGGGCCTTTTTTTGCGTTTTGAGGAAAAACTGTCTGAAATCGGTCATTATTTAAAAAATGGGTACTTTTCAACATTTGTGGAACTGTTACTACTATTTAAATGACAGTAAATGTTTTTTGGTACACTTTAAGGTACACTTTAAATTAAAGAAAATGTATTTTCGCGAGAAATTTCCCTGTTTAACCGAAATAAGGTCTTTTTGTCGACGTTTTTGAGCATTCTGAGAAAAAACTGTCTGAAATCGCTCGTTCTGGTCAAAATGGGCACATTAGCTTCCTTTTCAACATTATATAACTGTTCCTACTCTGTAAACGACAGAAAACATATTTTGGTGACAAATCTTCACTTTTTAACCGAAAGAAGCTGCAATGTTTTTTTAGCGTTTTGAGGAAAAACTGTCTGAAATCCCTCAATCTCTTCAAAATGGCACATGGCTTCCACTTCAATATTATGGAACTGTTTCTACTCTATAAATTACAGAAAACATATTTTGTGAGAAATCTCCCCTTTAAGCCATTATTGGGAGGGGGTTTGAGAAAAAACTGTCTGAAATCGCTTATTCTCATCGAAATGGGCACATTAGTTTCCTTTTCAACATTATGGGACTGTTTTCACTCTTTAAATGAGAGAAAATATCTTTTGGCGAGAAATCTCATCTCCATTTTGGATATTTTTGTGTTTTGAGGAAAAAACGTCAGAAATCGGTCAATCTTGTAAAAGTGGGCACATTAACTTCCTTTTCAACATTATAGAACTCTTTCTACTCTTTAAACGACAGAAAATATCTTTTGTTGAGAAATCTTACGTTTTTAACCGAAAGAAGCTCTATTTAGCTCCAATTGGACGTTTTAGAGCGTTTTGGGGAAAAACAGTCTTAAATCGCTAATTTTTTTTTCTTTTTTAGGGTTTTGAGAAAAAAACTGTCTGAAATCGCTCATTCTCATCAAAATTGGGACATTAGCTTCCTTTTCAACATTAAAGAACTGTTTCTATTCATTAAATGACAGAAAACATCTTTTGATGAAAATAAATCATAAAAACGGAAAAAGCTCTATTTTACTCAATTTGGGACTTTTTAAAGCGTTTGAGATAAACTGAAATCGCTCATTCTCAAAATGGGCACATTAGCTTCCTTTTCAACATTATAGAACTGTTTCTACTCTTTAAACGACAGTAAACGTAGAAATCTTCCATTATTTTAACGAAACAAGCTCTAGTTTGCTCCATTTGGGAGGTTTTTTAGCATTTTAAGTCTGAAATATATAGCTCATTCTTGTCAAATTAGGCAATTAGCTTCCATTTCAACATAATGGATCTTTATACCCTTTAAACGACAGAAAATGTCATTTATTGAGATATCTCCACTTTTTAAGCGAAAGAAGCTCGATTTTTCTCAATTGGGACGTTTTTGAGTGTTTGGAGGAAAAACTGTCTGAAATCGCTCAATCTTGTAAGAAGGGGCACATTAGCTTCCTTTTCAATATTATGGAACTGTTTACTCTCAACGACAGAAAACATCTTTTGGTGAGAAATCTCCCCGTTTTAATCAAAATAAGGTACAATTGGGCCTTTTTTTGCGTTTTGAGGAAAAACTGTCTGAAATCGGTCATTATTAAAAAAATGGGTACTTTTCAACATTTGTGGAACTGTTACTACTCTTTAAATGACAGTAAATGTTTTTTGGTACACTTTATAAGGTACACTTTAAATTAAAAAAAATTTATTTTCGCGAGAAATTTCCCTGTTTAACCGAAATAAGGTGTTTTTGTCGACGTTTTTGAGCATTCTGAGAAAAAACTGTCTGAAATCGCTCGTTCTGGTCAAAATGGTCACATTAGCTTCCTTTTCAACATTATATAACTGTTCCTACTCTGTAAACGACAGAAAACATATTTTGGTGACAAATCTTCACTTTTTAACTGAAAGAAGCTGCAATGTTTTTTAGCGTTTTGAGGAAAAACTGTCTGAAATCCCTCAATCTCTTCAAAATGGCACATGGCTTCCACTTCAATATTATGGAACAGTTTCTACTCTATAAATTACAGAAAACATATTTTGTGAGAAATCTCCCCTTTAAGCTATTATTGGGAGCGGGTTTGAGAAAAAACTGTCTGAAATCGCTTATTCTCATCGAAATGGGCACATTAGCTTCCTTTTCAACATTATGGGACTGTTTTCACTCTTTAAATGAGAGAAAATATCTTTTGGCTAGAAATCTCATCTCCATTTTGGATATTTTTGTGCTTTGAGGAAAAACCGTCAGAAATCGGTCAATCTTGTAAAAATGGGCACATTAGCTTCCTTTTCAACATTATAGAACTCTTTCTACTCTTTAAACGACAGAAAATATCTTTTGTTGAGAAATTTTACGTTTTTAACCGAAAGAAGCTCTATTTAGCTCCAATTGGACGTTTTAGAGCGTTTTGAGGAAAAACTGTCTGAACTCGCTCTATCATGTAAAAATGGCACAATATCAACATTATGGAACTGTTTCTACTCTTTAAATGACAGAAAACGTCTTTTGGTGAGAAATCTTCCCTTTTTAACAGATTTGGGATGTTTTTAAGCGTTTTGAGGAAAAACTGTCTGAAAACGCTCATTCATGTCAAAATGGGCACAATAGCTTCCTTTTCATAAAATAATATAGAACTGTTTCAACTCTTTAAACGACAGAAAATGTTTTTTGTTGAGAAATCTTCCATTTTTACCGAAACAAGCTCATTTTCTCCAATAGGGACGTTTTTTAAAACTGTTTTGAAGAAAAACTGTCTGAAATTGCTCATTCTTTTATAATGGGAACGTTAGCTTCCTTTTCAACATTATCGAACTGTTTCTACTCATTAAACGACAGAAAATGTCACTTTTTAACCGAAAGAAGCTCTATTTTGCTCCAGGGAGCGTTTTGAGGAAAAAATGTCTGAAATTGCTCGATCGTGTAAAAATGGTTTCAACATTTTGGAATTGTTTCTAATGACAGAAAACATCTTTTGGTGAGAATAATCACTATTTGGTTTCCAATTTGGACTTTTTTGAGCATTTTGAGGAAAAAACCGTCTCATTCTCTTGTCAAAATGGGTACATTAGCTCTTTTTCAACATTATGGAACCGATATACTGCTTTTTAAATGAATGTAAATCTCTTTTGGTGAGAAATCTTCAGTTTTTAACCGAAAGAAACTGTTTTGCCTGTTTTAGATGGTTTTGAGGAAAAACTGCCTGAATTTTGTCAAAATAGCAAATTAGCACTATTTCTCTTTAAATGTCAGAAAACGTCTAAAAAAAAAAGCTGTATTTTACTCCATTTGGGAGGTTTTTAATCGTTTTGAGGAAAAACTCTGTCAAAATTATGCACATCAGCGGTTGACTCAACTTTCTATTCTTTATATGACAGAAAACGTCTTTTGGTGAGAAATCTTCCATTTTTAACCTGTCGACGTTTTTGAGCGTTTTGAGGAAAAACGGTCTCAATCTTGTAAACATTGTCATATTAGCTTCCTTTTCAACAATATCAAAGTGTTTCTACTCTTTAAAGGACAGAAAACGTCTTTTGGTGAGAAATCTTCCATATTTAACCTCTCCTATTGGGATGTTTTTGAGCGTTTTTAGGACAAACTGTCTGAAATTGGTCATTCTTGTCTAAATGGGAACATAGCAACTATATGGAACTGTTTCTACTCTTTAAATGACAGAAAATGTCTTTTATTGAGGAACCTCCACTTTTTAACCGAAAGAAGCTCTATTTTGCTCAAATAGGGACGTTTTTGAGCGTTTTGAGGGAAAACTGTCTCAATAGTGGCACAGATTGCTTTTCAACATTATGGAACTGTTTCTACTCTTTAAACGACAGAAAACATGTTTTGGTGAGAAATCTCCGTATTTAACGAATGAAGCTCTATTTTACCCAATGGGGACGTTTTTGAGCGATTTCAATCGGGAAAAAAAAGTCTGAAATCGCTCATTCATGTCGAAATGGGCATTTTAACATTATATAACGGTTTCTACACTTAAGGGGGGAAGAGGGCTGAAAACACATATTTTTTCAAAAATAATTTTTGGGGCCCAAAAGGGTTCATAGTATGTCTGGAGTTTGAGTTTCAAGTTTCAGAGCAAGTGAATACTTGCATCAGAAGATATAGCCATTTTTATACAGTGCATTATTATTCCATTTCATTTCATTTCACTTCACATTGGAAGAGGTTCTCTCCCAGTCTTACCTGGCTACAATCGGGCGGTCGGCGATGATCGCCTACCCAAAATACAGTTTTTATATATCAAAATGTTGCCAATTTCATGGAGACCCTTACCAGTCGTTTGCGCAATGAATTGGCCAGGCGGGGGGGTAGTGCGCAACCTCTAAGACAAGCACGTTTTTTCACGTGTTTTTTTGTCGGTTCGCTTGAAACTTTCACACTGTTGAGTTATGGGGAAGAGAACAGAGAAGCATTTTAAACAGAAAGGCCAAGGATTCAAGAAGAGTGACGACAAGAAGAAGAAAGCCCTACAGGCGGCTGTTGTTGAGCCTGTCACAGTAGCCGCACCAGGCAAGTTTTAATGTTTATCTCCGTACTAAAAAACTAAAAAGTTAATAGCTGTTTCCTTCCTTTGTTAGTGAGTCTCTTGGATCCTGTAGGTGGGATAGCGCCTTCTGTGAACCTTCACTTACCTTCCAATCAATTGCAAATGTCTGAAGAGAGGCCAGTTCCATTTGTGACTATGACCAGTGACTATGCCCAGGAAGAAGTTGGCTCTCATGGATCGTTCAGCTGCTTTTGTGGCTGTTGCTACTGGATCTACTGGCTCTACCTCTTTGGACTCGGGTGGTGTTGGAGAACTAGGTAAGGGTAATCGTATAATAAACTTAGATAAGCTTAGAGAGGTCATAGAAAGGTGTAATAAGTGTATTCAATGTGGTAACTGAGCTCCCTTGCAACTGAAGCCCGTAGGGCAGGCATGGTGTCTCACTTTTTGTTCAAATTGTAGTAACACTCGAGACATCTCAAACCCTGTATCTGTAGAAGCATTCTTTGAACATCCAGTCAGTACTGGGTGCGCTCGCATTGCTGGAATTAGTCATTCTGGTCTGGAAGATATCACTGCAGTCATGGATATGTTGCCCCCTCTTGGTTCCACTTGTTTTTTTAAATATACTAGGTCAATAGGGAGTGACGCAAATGCAGTAACAGAATATTATGTTGGATGCCGCTCATAGGTTACATGGAGTGATGCAAATGCAGTAACAGAGTATTATGTTGGATGCCGCTCATAGGTTACATGATTTTTATAGGGTTAGGCATGAAGACATCATTGATGTTAGTATTACTGTTGACGGCACATGGCTTAGACAGGGCCACAAATCAAATTATGGCTTGGTTGCGGTGATGTCTTGGGACACTGGAGAAGTTTTAGATTATTATCTTATGTCTAAGTTCTGTCAAGCTTGTGCGCGAAGACCTGAAGATGAAACAGTAGCAAGTTACACGGAATGGTTTGAGGGTCACAAGGTAAAATTGTGAAGCCAATTTTGATGGCTCTTCGGGTTCTATGGAAGTTGTAGGAACACAAACTTTTTTAGCGTTCAGTGGAGAGACTGAAGCTTAGGTACACACACATAAATTAGTGATGGGTATACAAATGCACATAAACGGTTGTTTGAAGTCGAGCCTTACGGTCCTAGTGTCTTTGGGTGGTGATAGGGGGGTTAGTCGTGTGTCTATAGTTAAAATGCAAACCTACTATAGGGGAGCAATTAGAAAGGACAACCTAGAGGGGATGATTTGCGATGTGAAAGCGATTTTTTATCACTCTTAGTCAACTATGGAACATCCCAACACGAGTATTGTCCTACAGGAGTTTTGAGTTGGTGTAAGTTTAATCCAGCTTGTGCTAAAGGTGAGGTACCACTAGTACCGATAGGCCTATGATTGCTCTGGACAAGTCTAGGAGGTTTTTGATAAATTAATGTCCGAGGATCGAGTTTTGAGTTGGTGTAAGTTTAATCCAGCTTGTGCTAAAGGTGAGGTACCACCAGTACCGATAGGCCTATGATTGCTCTGGACAAGGCTAGGAGGTTTTTGATAAATTAATGTCCGAGGATCTTTTGTGCAAATGTTTAGGTGGTTGGTTTATACACAACCAAAATGAGTTTAATTCTGTTGTATGTACAGCGGGTAAGACAGAACATATGAGTGCAACAAGTGTCAGGCTTGCTGTCGAGAGGCAACAGAGTTCAATGGAGGGCGGAGCATTGTATGGTCCTGGCATGGGGGACCTGTAACATTTTATTTTGTTATGTGTCTTTTGCTTTCTATTGTCAAACAGAGATTACTGGAAGATACTTTTGTTTATGTGTCTTTTTGTCAAGCTTAGGAATTAGTGGAGGATGACTTTTGTTTGTGTTCTATTGTTTTTCAGGGATTACTGGAGGGTGTCGGAAGACATGTGTGGACGGTGACGATGGATGGACCTGGGCATGGGAGCCCTGCAAATGATGACGTGTTTATGTTTGCTAATTCAATATTAGCAAAGCAACATACATGTAACAAGTCTGATGCGTCTTTAATTTATGTGTATGTATATATATATATATTGTTGGTTTTCAGGTTGTAGTTAGGATGTAGGACACTGCTGTTGTTGAAAAAATTAAGGACTGTGAAAAGTCAAACATTTTGTTTGTACACACAATTCTAGTAATGAGGGATGTATTCTGGTGAACAGGGGGTGTTTCTGGCAGCTGGGATGTGATTACAAACTGCTTGGACTTCAAGGCTCAATATCTCTGAAGTGATTTTTGAAAAACCGTTCAAATGATAACTTGAATATTTTTTATCCTTTGATTAAAAAAAATATATCATTTGAAAGCAATTTTTATATTATACAACTTGCGCGTGAGTTTTTGTTTGATAGCATTACTAAAAAAGACCTATAGATGAAAATGTAACGTGATATCATAAAGCTATGTTCAGAAAATGAATGAAAAAAACATTTTTTCAAAATTTCAAGACGCGCAGTTTGTAGTGCTCATTATGATTGACTAATGGACCGAATAAGAGCCTCGCAAAGGTCGTTACTGCAACGTGGTTTACTTAACGGCTTACGGTCCGCACTGGAAGAGCCTATAATGAGCTAGGAAAAAATTATGGCAAAACAAAATAACAAAAGAGACTTACCATTAGAAAGTATAGACTGCAAGCTATAATTTGATATATAAATCGGGAAACTAGAGTGAATGCGAGCAAAGATATGGTACTTTATATGAGACCACGCGATACGCAGCCTTCTTTCCCCCTTAAACGACAGAAAATTTCTTTTGTTGAGAAATCTCCACTTTTTAACAAAAAGCTCTATTTTACTCCATTTGGGAGTTTTATGAACGTTTTGAGGAAAAACCGTCTGAAATCGCTCAATCTTGTAAAAATGGGTACATTAGCTTTCTTTTCAACATTATGGAGCTATTTCTACTCTTTAAACAACAGAAAACGTCTTATGGTGATAAATCTCCACTTTTTAACCGAAAGAAGTTCTATTTGGCTCCAATTGGGAGCGTTTTGAGGAAAAACTGTCTGGAATCCCTCATTCTTTTCAAAATGGGCTCATTAGCTTCTTTTCAACATTGGAACTGATACTACTCATTAAACGATAGTTACAAATGCCAAACCATCACAGAAGAAGCATGTACAGCGTAACTCTTTCTCTCCTGATGTTAGCTAGCACCTACAATGCCATGTCCTCCTAGATGCCGCTGCATAAATCCAAGCAGGAGTGGATATTTTATAAATAGTGGGGGGATTTCAGGCTAGCCAGGTGCTTTCATTGGCTTGCAGAGACAGCAGTAAAGGTAAGGAAGAGTCTGTTTATGATGGCAATTTGTGATTGTCAGTAAGTTTTATTATTTGTTATATAAATTTTTATCACTTCCTCCGCCCACTCACATAAAGCAGAACAAGAAATAAAGTTTTATATAATAATAATATGTGGCCTTCTGCTAAGAGACATGAAAATTAATTAAAGTTGATCAAGACATGTAATCCTAGATTAAGATATACTGTAACTTACATACTATGATGGTTTCATGAAATACATGTAGGTTGGACACAGAGAGCCAAGAGACATGTAAATTAATTAAAGTTGATCAAGGCATGTAATCCTAGATCTGTAACTTACATACTATGATGATTTCATGAAGAAGGTTGGACACAGAGAGCCAAGAGACATGTTCAATTAAATTGAAGTCTGGCATCCTAGCCATAGAATACTGTAACTCACCTCCTATAAAGTAAGGACAGACAGAGATGAAGGACATGTTGAAACAAATATATTGTATGTGTATCCCTAGAGTTCGTTCACATGTATGGATGTCGCAGGGACAGTGCACTTGAGCTTAATGGAAGCTAAGTGAGCATTCTGATCTCTGTGGGTATAGTAAATATTTTACAATCAATTCTTGGCTCAAGTATAAATGATCGCTAGTTACAGAGAAGAACGCTGACTTGCTTCCATGCTATACCTGTTAGGTGACATTAAAATCACCTTCTCAGTTAATCAACTTCAATTTTCATTCTCGACATTTCGACTAGATGTTCTAGTCTTCATCAGGAATAATGTGACACTAAGGCTCATGTGAGCCTGTTATATACCAGTAGCTACCTATGCACCACGTTGCAGTACACGCACCTAGCACGTGCAGCGGATGTAAAAAAAATTAAAAAAATTAAATAAATTAAATAAATAAATGAAAAAAATATATATATATAAATAAAATTAAATCAACAACAAATAAAAATGTACATACATAAATAATCAAATAAATAAAACAACAAATCCATATATAAAATACATTAATAATAATAATAATAATAATAATAATAATAATAATAATAATAATAATAATAATAATAATAATAATAATAATAATAATAATAATAATAATAATAATAACAACAATAACAATAATAACAATAATAACAATAATAACAATAATA
>JAQNBH010000112.1:12500-27487 GCA_028752905.1 Cladorhizidae sp. MBARI D1340-BT2
GGCCTGGTCCAAGATGGTGGCTTCCTCCCAGAAAATAGGATGTCCATTATCCCATGCATGCTCAGCAATTGCAGACTTCTCTTTATGACAATTTCTACAGGCATCTTGATGTTCTTTCACTCAGGTCTCCAGTCTTCAGATGGTCCCCCCTATGTAGTATTTCCCACAGCTACAAGGAATGCAGTACACAACACGTGAGTGCATTCTAGCTGGTAAAACATCCTTCACTCTGCTCAGTTGTGGCCTCAGAGGTCTTCCTGATCTGAAGACGACTTTTATGTTAAACCTCCTGCAGACCCTCCTGATGTCTTCACTCATCCCTGCTTTATGGATGGCTTGTTGTTGTTGAGATGGTCTACAAGTCCTGCTCACTTCACTTCTTCAAAATGCAGAAGGTATCATCTACGTATCTGTTGGCTTTAGTGGGGCAGTTGTGAGCGACAATTCCTCAAAGAATTCCACATAAAGGTTGTCTACTACTGCAGATACTGGAGAGCCCATTGCTACACCCTCTTGTTGCTCGTAGTATTTTTCTTGAAATCTGATGTAGGTGGATTTCAGGCACAATTCCAACATTTCAGAAATCCTGTCAGCCACTAGTGTAGTCTTCTCCCTCAAGCTCTCATCTTTCGTCAACATTACAAAAATTACTTCAACTGCCTCATCTATGGATGGGTCTTTGGATGGGATCCTGTATACTGTATTGCTACTGTCAGGGAAATCAACAGGACCACTCCCTGACTTTTCAAACAATAACCCACCATAACCACAAAACACAACCAACAGCTAATGGATGACTACACCACCACAATCCCAAGGAGGCATTGTGATAACTGTTCTAGAGCAATATGCATATCAGGTGACTGTTAAGAAATACCTGTATTGTAAGGCACCAGAGTGGGACTCTGGAGTTTTGTCTGATAGTTGTAAGTATATCAAGGTGTATGCTTACTTCCCTGACAGGGACAAAGAGATAGAGTGAGTCAACCTGAGGGGTGACATTGGAGTAAGGTCCTAAGTAGAGAGGACTGAGACTTCGGTCACAGAGATCAGTGGTCTAGGTAAGGTTGATTGATGGAGTAGGCAATGCCTGGAATACCTAGGCATCGCGGTGTATTCACCCAGAGGTAGCTAACCGCTCGGGCTACAGCAGTACCATTTTCTTATTGAGGAAGAAAGGTTTTAGATAAGGGTGAAATTTCCCCGACAGTGGCGTCAGCGGTGGGATCTCTTGTAAAAAGGAAATTCTGGACCAGCCAGTAGCTAGCGAAGAGGAGTTGCTTAGCTAGCTGGAGACACCCAGGGCATGGCCTTGTGGTTTGAAAACCGACCCTTCAGTAGCCAGGAAGAGGTTTTGTAGTTTGTATTGATTTAATTTTTTTCCTCTCTTCCCAATCACCCTGACTTGACATGTCAGAGGAGAAGGAGAGAAGGATGCTCCAAGAATCCCGTCGAGGTCATGGGAGCACCCCAGTGGCCAACTTTCCTATTGATCCCATGGACAGATTCCTCCAGCAGTGGATCTAAATCGACCAGACTCGGTCAGATCGAGAGGCACAGAAATGGGAGGAGGCCCAGGCTAAACAGGAAGAGAGAGAGACTCGAGAAGCCCAGGCTAGGCAGGAGGAGAGAGAGGCTCTGCAGCAGCTGAGGTTCCTGCAGATGTTGGCCAGACCTCTCCCTACTGCACCTCGACCCCCTCCGCTGCCTTAGCTATCCATCCCTTAGTTTACTGAAGGGACGGATGGTATGGGGACCAACCTGGAGGCATTTGAGGCTACGGCTGAGGCTGGCTAATGGCCACGTAATCAGTGGGCCATCATCTTACGCAGCTCCCTCTCCGGTGAAGGTCTCACTGCTGTCACCTCCATGCCTGCAGATCAGCAGAAAGACTACCCAAAAGTAAGAACTGAGATCTTACATGAATAGCACATCTCCTGTGAGACCTACGGTGTTATTTGATATAATGTTACATATTATTATTGTTATTTGGCATATTGTTACATGTTATTATTGTTATTTGATATATTGTTACATGTTATTATTGTTATTTGGCATATTGTTACATTTTATTATTGTTATTTGCAAAATTGTTATAATAATTATTGTTACATGTTATTATTGTTATTTGGCATATTGTTACATGTTATTATTGTTATTTGGCAAATTGTTACATGTAATTATTGTTGTTTGGTATATTGTTACATGTTATTATTGTTATTTGGCATATTGTTACATGTTATTATTGTTATTTGGCATATTGTTAAATGTTATTATTGTTATTTGGTATAATTATTGTTACTGTAATTTGGTATACTGTTACATGTTATTATTGTTATTTAGTATATTGTTACATGTTATTATTGTTGTTAGGTATATTGTTACATGTAATTATTGTTATTTGGTATATTGTTACATGTTATTATTGTTATTTTGGCGTATATTGTTGCATGTTATTATTGTTATTTGGCATATTGTTACATGTTATTACTGTTATTTGGCATATTGTTTATATTTTTATTTGGTATATTGTTACATGTTATTAATGTTATTTGGCATATTGTTATTGTTATTTGACATAATTGTTACATGTTATATTTGTTGCTATATCCACCCAGTCAATTCATCACAGAAAACTGCAAAGTTGGTACTTGCATTGTAGATGGTGCCGACTATGATCATAAGCTAACTGAAAATAAAATTTAATTTCACGACATTAGTGAGAAAAATGGGTTATCAATACACAACTTTTCATGACATATTTCTCTGCATGTCTTCATATTGATGTAAAAAAATAACAGATGTTCTAAACCAGCTAGACATAAAGAGTATTAGGCTTCTTATGTCAAAGGCATAACATAATTTCTTTATTTGTTCCAAGAGGTTTTGTTAAGAATGCCTAAAATCCCATAAACACCCAAACAGTATTCCAAAGTAAGTAACACATACCAGGAATTTCATATGCTTGCTGATCAGAAAAGGATTGAACCTGTAGTATTAACAAAAAATCACATTAAAATAAGCAAGCAAAGAGTATTAGCTCACATGTGTGGATGGAAGACCTTCTGATAGGTCAAATTTTGGAACAGCACTTGTAGGAAATCCTGGATAAAATATATGTTTAATCAGAGAATGCATTCATACTGCATAGTGGTAGCTGCTATGCTAATACAATCAATGTTTGGTGCCATACTAGAGTGGTGTACTTTTAAAACCCACTTTTCACATTTTCTGTGATAATTTAAAACCATATATTTTTTAGAGCACATGTTAAAATTGTAATAGTCACCCTACTTTCTTGACTTACATCTTTGAACTAAGCTGATGAAAATAGGATATGAATAGATACATTATTTCATGTTGCATTTCAATTGATATTATTATAATTCATTTTGAAATTATAGAACTTCAAGACCTCTTTTCAACTAGTAGCTGGGCCTTCACATTTCTAATCATAGCATCTTTACTAATTAAAAAGTGGATCCCTTTATCTTGATAACACAAGGTTAAAAATAACCCTTGTGTTTCTTGTAATTTGATGTGGACACTTTCATTGTGTGGGCCAATTTTTGTAAAACTATCCACATAAAAATTTACACATACCAGTATTATCTCTGGCTTGTTTATCAGAGAAGAATAGAGTCTGTAAAATAAAACATTCATTAAATCTAGCAAACACAACCATAGAAGATTGGCACACCTGTGTGGATCTTTTAATTGGATGACCTGATGTCTCAATTTTTGTACCAGCACTTGTAGGCAATCGAGGGTCTAAAGTTCAGTAATCTAAATATAAATCAAGAATGCATTCATACTATATATGTAGGGATAATAAATCTGACCTGTATTATAGTAAATTGCAGTGCATTACTAAGAACAAGTGGACATAACGTCATAATTACATGACCTTAAATGGAGGTGATAGCATTCCATTTTTCACCTAGATATATGGAAATACAACATCTGTCCAGAGCTATTAAACTTTACACCAAATCACTAATACACAATGAACATAATCTGACACCATCTTATAGTACATATTTCTCGGCACTTCATCATCAGATTGTTGATACAAGTTCTAAAATACTAGAGCGCTAGAACTGTAGGCAGCATGGGTTAGAATGAGGGCTAGTGGCTCCTTTTGATAAAAAAAATCGATTTATTTTGCATAATTCTTTTGCATAATTCATATGGTAAAAACAAAAATCCATAGCAGTGTTCCACAGTAACTTACACATACCAGGATATTCATCAGTTTACTCAACAGAAAAAGGTTAAAGCTGAAGAAGAGAACAATCATTATTATAATAAACAACCTCATACAATAATAGTCACTTGTGCGGGTGTCTTGAGTGGAAGCCCTCCTCCTCATGTCCTTCCTTTTTGTATAGTACTTGTAGGCAATCCAGGAACTAAATTTTAAATAATCACAGTTTACAACAGAATGTACTTGTCATAGCAGAACAGCTGCAAATTTTGTTTGCAAAATATTTGGCATATTTTATTTGAGTTTGATGTGCTTTTGTTTTTACTGAATGGTTGATTGAGGCTGTGATAAATGTTCTTGTGTTCGGAAGGTGTCTACATACATGGAAAAGTTGTGGGACTGATCCATATAGCTAACTGTAATCTATGCCCCCAAAAGACAAAATCTCCACATGTTGCTCTTCCTCATACTAAAAGCAAATGCTGGTTGAGTTTCTCATCATTGGAGTAGAAATGACCATCATCTTCACTATCCATTGTTAGAGAGTGAGCTTACTTTAGAATTTCAGGTTTAAAGTTCCGGAGGAGTTCATAATTCCATGTATTGAGCGAATTGAATATGTATGGAACTCACCCAGATGCATCTTATAATGATGTGGAGGAAGATTAGTTTGACTCATTCACGAGCTGGAGGCATTTACACCTCCTACATGCAAGGGCAGTTTCTGACAGCTCTAATAAATTTTAATTCTATAGCTGAAACTCAAATAAAGCATATCAAACTCTAATAGAGCACAAACAATTATAGCAGTCGATGCATTGCAACCGAGCAGGAATAGAATATGAGTCAAGCAATTCAAGCATAGAATGGTGCTGGTTGCAAGCATGCAACATGTAGGTGCCAATTGAGCTCAGTTTAGCTAAATATTGCACACATAAACAAGTCAATTATAGTGTTGATGTTCCTTACCAATTTCAGTTCTTTACCAATTTCAGTTTGTTATAGATGGACCTAAAAATATATTTTATAAATGAATCCAGATTTTAATTCGTTAATTTTTTATATCTGCTAGGATGGGTGTGTCCGTTTCATCCACTAGATACAGCAAGCATCCACCTCTCAGCTTTTTAATGTGAATATCTAATTACCCATGGGTTAATCCTGTTGTTTTAGTATGTGGTAAACAACCAGCGACATTTTATAATAGTGATCTGTTTTGGTTATCAAAGGTAATTCAATTCTCTGTCTTCACCATACTCCCTCTAGATTTCTTCGAACTATGCGTGTCTACCAAGATCTGTTGTGGAGAAGTACGTTCAATTATGTAGTGTGATTAACCTTCAGAAGCCACAAACCAACAGTGCCCCACTTAAACCTATCATTTCTTCTGGGTTTATGACTCGAGGACAGGTAATATTATTAGTACCAAATATGTTGGTATTTAGCATCGTCTTATTATAAGGATTGAGTTTGAAAGTTAAAACAATCACTGTAAAATTAAGCAAGCAAACAATACGATAGATTATTGGCTCACATGTCTGGATGGTTGTGATGGAAGACCTGATGTCCTAAGTTTTGGACCACCACTTATAGGCAATCCAGGATCTAAAGTTTGAGTATATATCAAGAATGTATTCATACTATGTAAGGACAATAAATCAGAGCTTATCCTTGGTGGCACAATAATCAACAAAGTACAGTGCATTTATAAAGAATAAGTGGAAAAACTGTCAATATTATAAGACTTTGAAAGGAGATGAATGTCTTCCAACTTTAACCTACCTCCATTGTAACACACTCTCTGCCCAGAGCTGTTTTAACTTTACACCAATACACAATGAACACAAGCTGACTACATCTTATACACTATATTTATCGGAACTTCATCAGAATGTTGGAAAAAATTATACAAGTTCTAAAATGCTACAGCTGGAGAGCAGTAGGAGGCTAGAGCATGTAGCTGCTGATTCAGCTCTCAGATTAGCTCCACACATACAATTCAATTATTGTGTTTATGTTCTTTACCAATTTTAGTTTGTTATGGATAGACTTAAAATAAATTTCATGGATTTTTTTTAATGTCCACCAGGCACTACCATAGTGAAGTATCATGGTAAGCTGGAATTCCTTTTTGAACTAAAGATGGAAGAAACTACAATCAGGATGCTAAGAAACTGCTTAAATAAGTTAGAGCTAAGACATGATTTTTTTAATATCAACCTCCATTGAATATAGAGAGTACCAGTGCAATACCTGACTATAAAAATACATACCTACCCTAAGGGAAATAAAGGGAGTCGAACTACTCACTCGCCTTGAACATCTAAGGTGGGTGCTTGAATTATGAAATTTTAATGTTGATTGTAAAATGCACACCCTGTGTTACCATTGCAATGAAGATAGAAGTTAGTTAGCTCTAGGTGAGGATTTGCTGGTTGTGTTTTACCATTGCAATAAAGTTAGAGGTTAGTTAGCCCTAGGTGAGGATTTGCTGGTTGTTTCAATGTCTAGCTGGTGCCTCTACTTTAGCTAAGGCGTTATTGATCCCCTCATTGATTAAAACTATCAAGTAGTTGACTTCAGGTTCAACAAAGTCTACCAATGGATTTTTATTGCTAACTTTCCTTATATCTTTGCTATCTGTCACATTACTATCATGCACTGGGCGGTCGCTACAAGCATCCAGTCATCAGAGAAAATTGCATAGTGGATACTTGTAATGTGGAAGGTGCTGACTATGTTCCTATGCAAACTGAAGTGCAAATTTAATGTTTGTGACATGATCTGAGAAAAATAGGTTATCAATAGACACAATCTTTCATATGACATTTTTCTCAGCATGTATTCATATTGATGTAAATCTCACAGATGTTCTAATCAAGCTATCCTATACAATATTAGGGTTCTTATGACAATGAGATTACAAAATTTCTTTATTTGTTCCGAGAGAATTTTGTCATAAACACCTCATCTAAACAGTATTCCAAACAAACCAGGAATTTCATAGGCTTGCTCACCAGTCAAGAGCCTGTAGGATTAACAAAGCAACACATTAAAATAAGCAAGAAAACAATATAATAGAGTATTGGCTCACAAGTATGGCTGGAAGACCATCTCCTGAGAGGCCAAAAGTAGGAACATCATTTGTAGGCAATCCTGGATAAAAAATGGGACATTTTAGAATGCGTTTATACTGTGTGCATACAAGATAATACAATCAATGTTTGGTGCCATACTAGAGTGGTGTAGTTTTAGGACCTACTTTTCCCATTGTGTTTTAAAAGAATGCTTGCCCATGTTTTTGTAGAGCATATGTAAAAATTGTCAGAGTAATCCTACTTTCTTGACTGACATCTTTGAACATGAGCTGAGAAAAATAGGATATGAACACAATATTTCATGTTGCATTTCCTTTGGCATATATTTCATCTTGAAATTATAGAACTTCTAAATTAATTCCCTTTATCTTGGATAACCTGAGGAAAAATATAACCTTCGTGCTTCTTAATCCTTCGTGCTTGTTGATTAATTTAATGAAAGCACGTTTATTGTTGTATGGATCAATTTGTGTAAAAATTATCCACATGGAAAAATAAACAGATTGAATAAATCCAGTATTCCAAAGTAAGTTACACCTACCGAGATTTTCACTGGCTTGCTCATCAGGGAAGGATGGAGTCTCAAAAATAAAACATTCATTAAATCAAGAAAATACAACAATAGAGTATACACCTGTATGGATCTTTTGAATGGAAGACCTCTAATGTCCCAATATTTCCAGCACTTGTAGGCAATCCAGGGTCTAAAGTTACAGTAATCAAAATATAAATCAAGAATGCATTCATACTATATATGTAGGGATAATAAATCAGAGCTGTATCGTGATCCTCTAAATAATAAATTGCGTGCATATATAAAGAACAGGTGGACAAACTGTCAGAATTACATGATATTAAAAGAAGTCAATGATTTCCATTTTTCACCACATACAACCTAAATACATTATCAGTCTCCAGAGCTCCAAGTTTCTGTTTAACTTGACACTGATACACAATGAACATTAGCTGAGAAAAATGAGAGATAAAAAACACATCTCATGGTATATATATATTTCTTGGCAATTCTTCATCTGATGTTTGTCAAAAGTTATAGAAGTTCTAAAACTGCTAGGGCGTTAGAGTAGTAGGCATCTAGGGCTAGAGGCTCCTATTGATGACAAGTACAAACTTTGGCTTTCTATTTCAAAAAGGTTGTGATAAATAACTGAATACAGAAAAAATATGGTGATCTTGGTGGTCTTGGCTTCAGTTCAGGTTCTCGAGAGTGGCTCCCCAGCAGCCAGGGAAGTCCATTCCGATTCAACTGCTAACATTCTGGTGCCAGGCAGCGCAATGAAAAGTACAAGTAGTCGGAGATTCTGTGTTTGTGTTTTAACCGCTTCACCGCATAGAAGCGCGAGATTGAGTGACCGTCGCGTTAATAATTATTAAACATCAACCGTTGACTCTACATATTCAAAACTTACCGTAAATGTGCACGATGGACTGTTCTATTTCACCAAAAAATTTAAGAACCGTAGCACGTAGGTAACTGTGACGTCAAACAATTTTGAATTCAAGCAAAATAATGGCTGAAATATTTGATCGTGCTCGCGTGTTAGAGCTGTTGTTTGATGGCGGTTTCGACCTCTCTGACTATGATAGAGATGAAGATGATGAAGGTCAAGTGTCTTCCTTCCTTGGTGATGAGGTATTAGACCCTAAGGAGTTGGCAGCTTTTTGTCCAGAGCTTTAACTTCAACTCCTCAGGATGTTGGACCAAACACTTCAAGTGCCAGTGCTTCTGATGGAGCTTTTATGACTCCTGATGAATAGTATGAGTTGCTTGGTAAGTATGAGTAGATATCTATAGAATGGAATATAATATTTGAGCTATCAAGAGACATAATAAGCCAGAAATATATATCACTAGGTTATAAAGTTCCTAGTTATAAAGTTCACTAGGTTGTAAAGTTCAGAATAATAATCTTTTATATAGGTTTAGCCACTGATCTTGAATCTGCTGAATCTCTGAGTGATCCTGCAAACTCTCCTCCGAGTGGTCCTGCAAACTCGCCCCCAACTGCTCCTACAATCTCTCCTACCATCTTCTCCTTCATTTGATGTAGTTCCATCTTCTGACTCAGAAGTATCACTATTACCTTCTGATCGCTGAGACAGGGGGCGTGTTGGATGCCGAGGCCGAGGAAAGGCCAAGGAAGAGGAAAAAGCCAAGGAAGAGGAAAAGGCCAAGGAAGAGGAAAAGGCCAAGGAAGAGGAAAAAGCCAAGGAAGAGGAAAAGGCCAAGGAAGAGGAAAAGGCCAAGGAAGAAGTCGAGGCCAGAGGTAAGAGGCACAAGACCTTTTGTCACTGCTCTCTTTGTGGTATTAGCTTTTGTGCTGTGCGTGGAAGGACATGCTTCAGGGAATTCCACACACTCTCTGACTACTCGCACTAGCTTCCTTTTCTCTTCGAGATTTTCTTTGTATTGCTTTTGTAGTATGTACATGTGTTAGGCATGTACATGTATACTTCTTTTCTTTATCATTTATGCATGCAGACATGTGTAGTACACGTATGTTTTCTTGACGAGTCTTTGCTTTATTGTGCCTTTCTGCAACATCTTGAAATTTTCAACTTTCAATACAGCCAGACCTTCCTCGTGGTGCTTGACAACAGTCAATACTCTTATAGACTGACAAACATGGCTATATCCTGCAAAATAGAAAAATTAGGGCATTCAATATTCATAAATTATGCCAAAAAATGTACATTTTTCAGATTATATGCTGTTTGCAGTTCGATAAGCGACCATATTTTAGTATTTGATCTGAAAAACCATAAAGTATACTTGTAATAGTCGATAAATACAGTGATAAAAAGTATTCTAATCAAAAAATTGTTTGTGGTTTGGTTGCTAGGCAACACATTTATCACCAAGTTGATCAGTAACTCTTTGTCAATCATGTGATATGCGGTTGCTGGGGACTTTTCTGAACCAATGATCAGATACAAAAATTAAAGTAAAGATAGGTCAAAATCTCAAAATGAAGTCGACGGTGAAAGCGTTAATATGGCTGGCAATATTGCTTAACATGTTTCTAGTGCTTCTACTAGACCTGGATCCTTGCCTTTCCATAACGAGGCTCACAACCAAGTTAATTTTTTTGCCCTAGCAACCTTTTTGAAAAAGACAGTGTTAGGATCATTCCAGACGACTTAGTTCCTTTCGTAGCAGTGGCTTAATTTTGAAGGTCGAGTGCCCTGTTATCTTTGCTTGACAGTTGTGACAAGGATAGTCCATGAAGGCTTGAATCTCTAATGCTCTGTAAATAAGAATGGAATTGCTAACTGGATAATATTTATATCTTTATGCAAGCATACAGTCAGGTAGGTAATTATTACTTGTAGTTATGTATATGGAAATATGCAATAGTTTCCTACAAGCAGCATAAACAGATGCAGTATCACAAGCATTCTGTGTAGTATTAGCTACCTGCACAACAACACGCAATTTAAGTGAGATGCTTAGCAGTTCTTAGCAATGGCTACTGAACCAACATTCCTCGAATTCTTTCCAAGACAGGGATTTGGAATCAGCAGCCATAGTGATAGGAATTCTTATAAGTTGCTGAAGTTTATGAGGGAAGATGATTCCAAGATATATGCAGTAAAAAAATTATAATTCAGCATGCTAGCTTGTAAAAAATAGAACACTACATCCGTCATCAGTGTTTGGATGAGCTATTGAGAATAATGACTTGAGTATACAGAGAAGGATGCTGGGGACCTGTAAGTATTATGCAAATATTGATTCTTGTGATATGTGCAACCAATGCTACAAGAACTATCTTTAATTGCATGAAAGATAATGAAGATCTACCTATACTAACCATAAAGCAAGAGAGTATTATATTTTATAAAAAAATATGATCATAGGCATTTTTGTAAACATTGAGACAACGTTTTGCTGATGTCTCAAAGTATAAATGCACAGGGTTAATAATATTTATTACCACAATGCCCGGACCATTGTGTCAGTACTACTCCACAGAACACTTGTGGCACTGCCTTTCTATATACTGCTTGAAGGCAATTGTTGCATCTCGCCAATTACAATATATATGTTACCCGCAAACCTGGAATTTGCTCAATCCTAGGATCGCGAAAGCCAATACCTGATCACCAATTAGATCAAAACAAGTTTGCTCCCACATGGGAAGAGGTTGTAGGAAGGAGAAATGGAAGGAGAGAATGCCTATGATGATTAATGTTCAGCAAACCTTTCTTTCTGGAAGGAACCTTGGAAGCAAAACCATATCAAGAACAAAGGGACAAGCTGTTGTCAAATTTCTGAAAGGGGAGATGGCGAACAGTGATCCTAAATTCAATTTTTGGGTGAAACAAAAATGTTTTTAACTTTTGGAGTACCCTGCTCTTGGGCTTAAGGATGGACTTTGTATACCAGCAAAGAAAAAGGTGATTAAACCCATATAGCCAGTGATATATTTAGTGAGAGATATTTTGTTGTTAGACAGGTCTCCTTATTTTATAAGTTTAAAGCCACAAGTCAAGTGCCAATCTATAGGCATGGATGATAATAACAAAGACAAAACTTTGTTTAATTGATTGAAATCCAGTAGCCATTCGCTTCATGAGCCAGACGGTTTACTGAATCGCAGTTATACGGTGTCATTTTAATCTAATCTTTTTTTCAGGATGAGAATGACTCCTCCATCCTTGGTCATTATCGGAGAGTGGCTTACATTGAAGAGTTTCATACTATTTTGAATAGAGTGCACTGTGATGTTCAAGGTCATATGGGCTATAAAAGGCTCTAGCCGAGGTACAGAATGTCTATCATTTCTATATAAAAACAGATTCTATGCATGTGATCTTGTGTTTGAAATGTAGCCCTTGATGCATGCTCTCATTTTGGCACTCAAATATTGTAGGTACAGTGTAGCTCTACTGGTTGAACACCTAAAGATTGCACGTGAGATTGAAAATTGTGACTGACTGTCAGTTATATAAGCTGTGCATAATATGGGTATAGCTCATGTCAACCATAAAATGTTTTTAATCAGGTGACCATGAATATTTGAATTGAGGTCCTGACATAAGGTTGCTATCTCTAACTTTTATATGGTTTTGGTAAGTACAAACATACAATTTGTCATATCCAAATTCAATTGAGTCCAAGGACAGTGCAGCGCAGCATATGAGTAAAACACTACTATTGTAGTAGTAACCTCCAATTCACTTTTATTGAAAAATTGGAACACACAGCAAGTTACATTTTGGACACAACATAAAACACTCGATATGAAGTATGTTGACGTTTGGATGTTATGAATCCTTATGTTTCACCTATTTCCTATTTTATATCGGTTTGACCTACATCCTTCTAATAGTAGCAAAAACATGGGTGTGTCCGTTTCATCCACTAGATACAGCAAGCATCCACCTCTCAGCTTTTTAATGTGAATATTTAATTACCCATGGGTTAATCCTGTTGTTTTAGTATGTGGTAAACAACCAGCGACATTTTATAATAGTGATCTGTTTTGGTTATCAAAGGTAATTCAATTCTCTGTCTTCACCATACTCCCTCTAGATTTCTTCGAACTATGCGTGTCTACCAAGATCTGTTGTGGAGAAGTACGTTCAATTATGTAGTGTGATTAACCTTCAGAAGCCACAAACCAACAGTGCCCCACACTTAAACCTATCATTTCTTCTGGATTTATGACTCGAGGACAGGTAATATTATTAGTACCAAATATGTTGGTATTTAGCATCGTCTTAGTTAGATGGATTTGATTGACATGCGACATAGACCAGACGACCGCCATAACTGGATTGGCCACTACATGGATCATTGGTCCAAATTCCATGTACTGTTTGCTCTTGAGCACAAGAGTGCAATTGAGGTGGCTAAAAACTTGTCCAGTCGTGTTTTTGCATATTTCGGTGTTCCCAAGGTTGTGTGACCCATAATTGATTATTAATGGTTACAGCATGCTTGAGTGTTCCTATGTATAGATATTCCAATCTGATAACGGAAGAGAATTTGTCAATCATATCATAGACAAACTGGTGAAGACCTGGCTGGGGAAAGCCACCATCATAAACGGTCGACCAAGACACCCTCAATCACAGGGTCTAGTGGAACGTGCAAATGCTAAAGTTGAAGAACTTCTTGCATGTCGGTTTGAAAAGAATGAATGTGATATGGCATGGTCACATTGGTTACCAGAAATTCAGTATAAGTTTGATTTTCATAATAGTGATTCATAAACAATAGTGATCATAAACAACTATAATTGGTGACTGTATGATACTATAAAAGAAGATACCATAAATATGTAATATAGCTGAACTTTTCATGGTAATGGTTATTGATAGGTTATGGACGAGTGTTTAGTACAGCCATTGTAGTACTAATATGCCTAATACTGGCATCCTGATGGCAGCATGAACTTCACATACTTGGTCATCTCTGCTTTGTGTGTGTGTGTATACTACTAGATCAACTGAATACATGTGTTCATGAAACGATGAAGTGTAGTCCATACGAATTGGGGTACGGACAGGGAAGATATCGCAGACTTGATCAATGAAACTGAGCCTATGGAACGTGTATCAGCAGACAAAAGTTCTACTCCTCTACCTTGTTCAGATGATCCAAGCTCTTCTGAACACTCCTCACCATCTGTCCCACACTGTAGTGAACCTCATTGCACAGAGAGTGATATAAGAAATAAGCAAAGTAAAACAATTTTAGACCTTTTAATATTTCTAATCCAGGGTCAGTACTGAGCAATGATGTGCAAATGATAGAAAAGATGCCCATTGGAAATATGTTAGTCCCAACTGGGGAAATATAAGATTGCTAGACTGTCATAACAATCATTCCATTACTGCCTCCACACAACCACCTTACTCCACACAACCACAATGACCTCACAAATAATTATAAACTTCAGCAATAATAATATATTCTTGTACTATATTACTAACTCCACAACCACAAGGGACGTCACAAATATGATAAAATCCAGATTACTCTAACATAAGGTATGAAGAGATTTATAGCTAAGAAAATGTGCTGCTATATAGCATCAGTTATTTATCACAATTTTGCTGTCCGCAGTAATGTAGGGATTGTTATCCAAGAATATATTATTGCTGAAGTTTATGGTGGTGTGGAGGCAGTTATGGAGTGATTGTTACGACAGCACAATATCAAAGCCAACCCTATATGTCCTTTAATTTATTTAAAAAATTTTACATATTACTTGTTCCCAATATATTTTAAAGCTTTCGTGAATTGGAATACTGTTTTGATGCTATATATGCCTGCAATGCCCACACGAAGAGGAGTGTCCTGGTCAGACCTAGCCCAGGTTACTTCCCAGGTCAAGTTGGTATGCATGCATGACAAGTTTGGGACAGATTGGTCCAGTGGTTTAGAATGCCATAAGGAACAATCCTAAAATGCTTCCGCCATCAGTAACTACATTCAGCAATCCTTCTTTGATTCTTCACTGCAAAAGCCATACCCTCAATCCACTGCATCTAACACAGCGATTTGGTAAAGGATCGAGCAATTTGGGTTGCGCACGCCATTCAAAGATGGCATCTTAGACGAACTATATATGCAAAAATCAACCTTTTTTTAATTAGCTCTCTAAAGCGACACCAAAAGGCACCTTCCCAGATAGCGCTCTACAAAATGG
>JAQNBH010000113.1:0-15000 GCA_028752905.1 Cladorhizidae sp. MBARI D1340-BT2
CTTAGCCAAACTCCAGCTGCCTTCTATATGTTTCTGGAATAAATAAGATAGAGCAACACACTAGCTCTCTTACTAACCAGTCCACTTTGAGGCTTGACACTTCCCTTGTAGAGAAACAGAGTCTAGAAGATTTGCCCGGGCCTAAATAATGGTGAATGACACCAAGTGCTAGCTAGCAAATAATTCAATAACTGTGTGTGTGGATCAATATCTCCAAGTTGCTATATGTCACAATCTTGTATGCACGCTTACACTACTACCGGAATATGCGGGAAAGTGCGAGGCAATCCTTGGGGTTGGCCTGAATGGGAATGGTCAGTATACTGGAGGGGAACTGGCAGGAATATTGCATAGCAAAGTATATGAAGCTGGTGCCTAATTGTCTGTAAAACAATACCACTTCATCACAAGTCAAATATGAAAAATTTCATATAAGAATTATAATTTTGGTTTAGATTTATGACAGTTTCCACAAAATACGATTTTTAATTCAAGTTTAAGTATATTTAAATTGAATTGCTAATATATATCTAGATGGACCCTCTCCAGCTATTTAGGAAAGGCTAATACTAAAACTAGATATTATCACTAACCTGAGAAGCCTTGCTGGTCCATTTCTGCATCTGAATCTTGATCAATACACAGGCAGTCTTTGTCTGGCATGAAGCCAGTGAAGTGGCCATTGATTTGATGAACCCATGAGCTGCAGTGAGAATTCCTAGTAACTGAAGATGACTATACCTTCTTCTTCCTCATCAGAATCTTCCTAAAGATAGCTATATCACCCCTGGTGACTTAAGTAATGAGGTTATCCTAGTTACTCTCTCATCAATTCGATTATTTTCTAGACAAGAGATCGTTGGTATTTTTCCCCCCCTATTTGGCAACATTTTCTGGACACTATATGCAATCTAGGAATAGGACATAACAGTTGGAAAATTGTAGCAATCATGCAATGTTTTATGTGTTTTTTAAACTTGCTCTGCCATATTGTGTTTACAGAGGGTTGGTTAAGGACATGATCAGTGATCTTGCTGGCAGGGTGGTTCACTGTTGCTAAGCTCTCACTGCTTTTGTAAATCTCATTATTTGGAATCATGCTTCTCTATTTTCTTCACTATTGGCTGAATAAGAAGGGTGGAGGTGTGAGGCCTGCGACTGTCAGGTTTACCCTAATGAGTTGGCAGGCAAATGTGTAAAGGATGTGGGAAGTCTTCTTTGAGTACTAACTTCTATGGTCCATTTTTATTTTTATTTTTGTGAGATGTCCACACCATGGTTTGTTAACCCCAATCATATTGAACATGGTCATCTTGAGATTTGGGTATACCTAAACTGGTTGAGCTAATGTTCACCAAGTATTAGCTTATGAGGCTATATATGAGCACTCAGGAGCACTGAGAAACATTTATAGCTTGTGTAGCTCTAGTTATTGTGGATGAGCAACTCTAGGCCAAATAGAACCTGCATCCCTTTATTTTGTGCCTGCACACCAGAGATGTTTGTATTGTTATTTATATCATACTCTGCGAACATGCTGGTAGCAATTGCCATGTTGGCTAATCCATGTTTGTCTGCCCAAGGTTATCACCTGTTATACTGTTAGGATAAATCTTTCTTAAATGTATGTTTTATAAGTGATAAATAAGGTTTTGGAGAAAAGCTTCCTTACTCATTTTAAATATGCAATTGTAAAGCTTGTTCTAAAATTTCTTGTACACTAGGGTTGATAGGACAATCCGTTGGGTTTATAGTTACTTATAATTATGTCTTCTACGATTGGATTTTGGTTGATTCATAAATTTAGAGACTGGAAAATTTCAGCCAAATCTTGGGATATCGAAAGGATCTTATTTGCCACAAGCCTCTTCCGCTGTGAGTCTGTTCTATTCCATTAACTTGCTTATTGATGTTGATAATTTACTCATCAGAGTGAATCCATTCCTGATGAAGAAGTCTATGAAAATCCTGGTATGTTTGATTGATTATTGATACTGTTTATTTTGAAATAATTAATGATAATATTTTTCCATGGCATAACTATTTGTAAATTTAACTTTTTCGCTCATAAGTCCATTAAAGCTATCATCGGTTTTCAAATACAATAAGCTGTAGTTTTTTAATAGAAGTAACTCATTGAGGTGAGCAAATAAAAGCTACATTGCAGACAGATTCGTAGCAAATAAATCTGTTCAGAAATCCCTCCTACCTAGAGATTGAGCATGAGTTATAGGTGGACATCCCTCACTGGACATTTATTGACAGTCAAAATAATCGACGGCATTTAATCATGTATCTAAGGGGACAATGGCTTTAAAAAAAAATTTTTTTTTTAACTTATGGTTACCACTTTAGAGCTCCGTAAATTCTGTATGTAAACTTCATTGTATGGACTTCATATATAGCTTAAATGATAGTTCTCTCTGTGTGATCTCTTTTGATACTAAAATATGTTTTATAGGTATAACTATAGAAAAGTTACTAGACCTAAAGTAGAGGTAACTTCAAAACCTGAATGCCTGAATTGGCAGCATAAATATCTCCAGATTGCAAAGTGCTAAAGATTTGAAATTAGCACCAATGATTAGAGGATCTATTCAACGAGTTTTTCATTAGGTGTTAAAATGTAAGTACATGGTCAAGCGCGTGGGTGAAATGTAGCTTCCTCTAGCCACTGGTGCTAATTTCAAATCTTTAGCACTTTGCAATTTGGAGATATTTATGCGGCCAATTTAGGCATTCAGGTTTTAAAGTTCCCTCCACTCAAGTTATAGTAACGTGGCTATAAGTATATCTATGAAAAATATTTTAATATTATAAGAGAGCACACAGTGTGACCTATCTTTTGAGACATATATTAGGGCCATACCATGAAGTTTACATAATCTACGGAGCTCTAAATTGGTAACCAGAAGTAAAAATTAAAAAAATTAAAGAAATACTGTTTCCCTCCCCACCTTAGTGATTGCTCAAACAATTTTTGGTGTTTTATTATAATTATATATTTGTAGCTATTACTTATTTCAATGTAAAACTTTTAACAAAATTTAAGAAAAGGAATCCATTCACTAATGCCTCTTTCTCAGCAGTAAAAAGATGAGAAAAAGAATGTTCCTAGAAGCAGTAAAAAAATTTTTTTTTTTAATCTTTCACTCTCACTCAAACTTGAAATACATTTTTTCCCCTTTTATAATGATTTGCGCACTGGATATGTACAGTTTTTAAAAATGTTGAGCTTTGTGTAGCATTTTTATAATTTTTGGTTTTGTTGCAGAGCCTGCTTGCCTTCTTCCTGGCTATTGGTAAAAATATCTCGGGGTATTAACTCCAATTCTTAATATTTCTGGATGGTTCACGTCATATTGTGAACCAGCCTTTAGAATAAAAAATATGGAGTATGAATATATCCTTAACAACCCATTGAGTCTGAGGTGCATGAAGGCACACTTAACATACAGTATAGGGGTGGGGCTAAAGCGAGGGGTAGAGTTAGGGCTATGGCTAGTATTATAGTTAGGCCTAGGGCTAGAGATGGCTAAGGTTGGGGCTGAGATAGGGCTAAAGCTAGCAGTATAGTTGGGCTTGGACTAGAATTGGGGCAGGGATAGAGTTAGGGCAAAGGCTAGCGCTAAAGTAAGGGCTAATACTAGAGCTAGGCATGTTGCATGATCCCACTGTAGTATTTGTGGCAAGCCTTCTATAATAGTCCTAGTTGTTTTCTAGCTCTAGCCGTAGACCTAGACTATAAGACACAATGGTTGTCTGTCTGCATGCTAACGTATAGTTACAATTTTCTAGGGATTTATGGTGCCCTCTATGAGACAAACAGAAATTCTTCACTCCCACCACCACCCTCTCCCATCCATACACCCCTCCAGAGAATGCTTGATCCTGACTCTCCTTAAGTTGACCATAATCTAAAACACAGTTAAACCATGTATCTGCCTTAGTTTGGCTGTAATGTCTGTTTTAAAGATTTGGGCCATTGACTAAGGACTCCCAGGGTCCAAAACCTTCCCAGTGTAGGGCAGTTCTAGACATGTGTATGGAGGCCAAAGATGGCCAAGCCTATAAACTGCATGCATGCATGCTATACACACACAAAATGCAGATTCCTATGTATTGACCTAGGAAAATTTTCTATAAAAATTTACATCAAGCTCTATTGTGTGTGTGAGTGTGTATTATATTTATATTTACTTCTGTATAGACCCCAACACAAGCTTCAGTGTTTCTAGAATTTCAATAACTTTTCTCAATAATCAACTTCAAATTTTACACTCGTGTTTTGTGCTAGATGCTCTAGCATTCATCTATTGAGAAATTTATTTAATTGCTCGTCAACTGAAAGTTCGTTGATTGCAAATTAACATTTTTTAATCTCGAATTCATTTGGATTTGGCCATCCCAAAGAAACTAATAACTCTACTTCCTCTTGGAGCCTACACTCTCACATGGCATCTACTTGTGGATAATCCACAACGGTACTTTTCTACTTTGGTTAAGCATCAATCATGACTATATCTCCTCCTGTTCCACACCAAATATTTCTTCCATCGCTGATGAGATGTCCACACATAACACACTCCAGCTCCTCTATACAGCAGTTCAAACATCCTTCATCCCTCACCTAGCCCTCTACACATAATTATGATATATACATTCATGGATTGATTGCATCTGCACTTGGGCACTGCTTCACAAGTGGTTGTATTCATTGTCCATATTCTTGCCTGCTAATGCTACAGGTACTCTATATAAGTACAGGTTCTCTATTGCAAAGGTGTAAAGCTGCAACTGAAGTTTTCTCTGCCACTCCCACTTTCCCTTCCTAGAATTGGGGAGGTGTGTGTGGTTGGCAGTGTTTGTCTATTTTTGCCCCCACGCGGCCTCCCTTGTATTGCTGTTGTGATAAAGTCCTGCCTTTGTTTATTGTGATATGCAGCATATGATGAACGCATCGACTCACATCACATACAATATATTCAGTGGATAGGCCCGAAAGGAGAGGGACGAGAATTACGACTTTATAATGAGCTAGTGGCAGATTGGAATAAAGCAGCAGAAATAAATGGTGTTACTGCGATGAGGCTAATAGCATCCACGTATAGAGGCAACCTCAAGAAGTGCATGAGGGCCTTCATGGAGAAATGGATGAAGAATACACCGAAAATTAATATCCAATGCACATACAGGGGCCTGTGACAATTGTTAGTATGCATGGAACTTAGTGAAGTCGTTAAATTTTTTAGAGAGGCACTTGACGCTGACCACACTTACTTGAAGGACAACTTTGAGACATCTGAAAGTGAGCTAGTAATATTGTGTTGTTGATCTTCGCAGTAGAATCTTCCTTTCTCTTGGGCTTCTAACTATAGGAGCTAGTGATATTGTGTTGTTTATGTGTCAGTTCATTTCCCTTACCCTTGGGTTCCTAACTATGGGAGTTAGTGGTATTGTGTTATTGATCTGTGCAGTGTAACCTCTATTACACTTGGGCTCCTAACTATGGGGGATAGTGGTATTGTGTTGTTGATGTGTCAGTGGACCTTGGGCTCCTAACTATGAGAGCTAGTGGTAGTGTGTTGCTGATGTGTACAGTGGAACCACCATTACACTGGGTTTCTAACTATTGGAGCTAATACTATAGTGTTGTTGTGTGAGAAGAACCTCCCTTAGCATTGTGCTCCTAACTATGGGAGAAAGTTGATGTGTGCAGTTGAACCTTCCTTACACTTGGGCTCCTAACTATGAGGGCTAGTGGTATTGTGTTGTTGATGTGTGCAGTGGAAACACCCTTACAATTGGGCTCCTAACTATGGGAGCTAGTTGATGTGTGCAGTGGAACCTCCCTTACAATTGGGCTCTAACTATGGGAGCTATTGGTATTGTGTTTTGATGCATACAATAGAACCTCCCTTACCTTGTGCTCCTAATCATAGGACCTAGTGCATATGGGATGTGGGTTTGGCCAGACCACTTTTTACAGAGAGAATGCCACAGCCACAATCATGACCTACCAAGTTCATTTGCATTTTGCAATACTTATAAAGAAAATATTGTAGCATTGAGTATGTTCCAGAAGACTTGGTACTCTTCATAGCAGAGGCTTCATTTTGATGAATGGATAGTCAAGTGCACTGTTATTTTGCTTGAGAGTTACATAAATGTCTACAAAGAGTGGAACCTCTGATGCTGCATTTTAAGCTAGCTTATAGTCTATATATTATATTGTAATTCCTGAGATGCAATAGTTGCCTTCTAGCAGTATAAAGAGAGAGGGTCCCACAAGCGTTCTATGGAGTAGTATTCACTGAACCTGCAACAACATGCAATGCTTAGTCTGAGGCGGCACTGGCAAATTTGGAGTGATCTGGCTATTGTGGTAAGGAATATGATTGTGTTTACAGTTTGGAAATCAGTTATGTTGTCAATCTTCACAAAATTATCTGTGATCGTATTTGCTTACAAAATAATTAGTCAATAGTCAATGGCATTATATTGTCTTGCTTCATGGTAAAATACATTCTCCTCTATGTATATACTTAAAGACCATTTGCTGGAAGCATTGGTCGCAGACATCACAAAATCAACATTTGCATAATACTCTGTTGTATCTTACAGGTCTCCAGCAATCCTTATACTCAAGCCATTATTTTCAATAGGTTATCCATACATTGAGGATTGAAGTAGAGTCCAATTTTTGGCAAGCCAGTATGCTTAATTCATCAATTATATCCTGAAAAAACTTATATCTTGGAATCATCCTTCCTCATCAACTTCAGCAGCTTATAAAAATTTCTATCGCTACTGGTCGTTGTGGCCACTGATTGCACATCCTGATCTAGCAAAGAACTTGAAGCACGAAATGATTTTCAAATTGTGGTGATGGTTAGCAGCCATTGCTATGACAGAGTACTGCTAAGTATCTCACTTACATTGCGTGTTGTTGTGAAGGTAGTTAGTAGTATTCCACAGAACTCTTGTGACACTGCCTCTGTTCATAAGGCTTGAAGGAAACGATTGCATATTTCAAATTACAGAAACCTTTGGATAGCTACTAGTATATTATTACCTACCAGACTGTATGTTTGCATAAAATTATCCAGTTAGCAATTTCATACTTACATACCTAGCATCAGAGATTAAAGCCTCATAGATTTTCCTTGTCACAAGTTTCAAGCAAAGGTAACAATGCACCCGACCTTCCAAATGAAGCCACCACTTCGAAGAGAACCATGTCACCTGGAATGAACCTAACACTACTGTCTTTTCCATAAGGTTGCTTGGGGGGGAAAATAGCTTGGTTGCGAGGTTCATTATTGAAAGGTGAGGATCATTGTCCATGGGAAGCATTAAAAAATGTAAAGATATATTGCCAGCCATACTAAAACATGAACACACGATCTCAGACTGCTGGTAGTTTTCATTGCACAGCGAAGCACTAAAGGTAGAGCAGTTCAATCGGATTGTGGACTTCCCTGGCTGCTGGGTGGCCACACTTGAGAGCGTAAATTTGAACTCATCAAACCATAATTTTTCTATATTCAGTTTTTATCAACCAAAAAATGGAAAAGAAAGCAAAAATTTATATTTGTCATCAATAGGAACCTCTAGCCCTAGTCACCAACTACTCTAAAGCGCTAGTAGTTTTAGAACTTCTAACTCTTGTCAACCATTACATGAAGAATTGCCAAGAAATATATATATTGAGTTTTGTTTTTTATCTCTAATTCTACTCAGTTTATGATTATTGTGTATTAGTGCAAAGTTAAACAGAAACTTGGAGCTCTGGACTGATAGTGTATTAGGATGTAGGTGGTGAAAAATGGAAATCATTGACCTCCTTTTAATGTCATATAATTCTGACGTTCCACTCGTTCTTTATAATATGCACTACAATTTGCTATTTACAATACCTTTATACAGCTGTGATATATTGTTCCTGCATGATATGAATGCATTCTTGGTATATTTCTTCAAACTTTAGTTCCTGGATTGCCTACAAGTGATGGTACAAAAATTGGAACATCAGCAGGTGTTCCATTCAAAAGATCCACACAGGTGAGCCATTTTCTACTGTTGTGTTTGCTTGATTTAATAAATGTTTTATTTTTCAGACTCCATCCTTCCCTGAACAAGCCAGTCAGAATTCTGGTATGTGTAACTTAGTTTGGAATACTGGATTTTATTGAATGTGTTTTTTTTCATGTGGAAGAAATTGGTCCATACAATAAAAGTGCCCACATCAACAAACACAGAGGTTATATTATTATTCGGGTTATCCAAGATAAAGTATCTACTTTTTAGGTCTATAATTTCAAAATGAAATATCTACCAAAGGAAGTGAAACATGAAATATCGTGTCTATTCATATCCTATTTTTCTCAGCTCATGTTCAAAGATGTAAGTCAAGAAAGTAGAGTGACTCTTACAATTTTAAGATATACTTTGCTGTTGTTTTAAATCTGTTTTAAATGCACACAGCACTCTTTTAACACCTGTTGGGTGAAAGTGGGTATTAAAACAATACCACTCCAGTATGGCACCAAACATTGATTGTATAGTATTACACATGCAGTATGAATGCATTCTATGATCACACATATTTTTTTATCCAAGATTGCCTATAAGTGCTGTTCCAAAAGTTGGCTTATCAGGAGAAGGTCTTCCAGCCACACATGTGAGCCAACACTCTATTGTTGTGTTTGTTTGCTTAATTTAATGTGATTTTTGGTTAATCCAACAGGCTCAATCCTTTTCTGGTGAGCAAGCCTATGAAATTCCTGGTATGTGTTACTTACTTTGCAATACTGCAATACTGTTTGTTTGAATTGTTTGTGGGATTTTAGGTACTGTTGTTAACAAGGTCCTCTCAGAATAAATAAAGAAATTATGTAACATCGTTGACATAAGAAGCCTAACACTCCAAAGGTTTAGCTTAATTAGAAAACATATGATTTTTTATATTAGTGTGATGAACATATGCCGATAATTATGTCATATTAAATGTTGTGTCTGTTCATGTCCCATTTTTCGTGGCTTATGTTACATACATAAAGTTTTCACTTCAGTCTGCCTTAAAGTCAGCACCTTCCACATAGCTCTCCAGGCCAATACATGTGAAACTCTAAAAAAAATATCAAAAGAAACAAACAAACAAACAAACCTTCTGCCCCTCACCTTTGCTTCATCATCACTATAACCACTATTCAGAGGGACTATTCTGGTCTTAAATCATGTCATCTTTTCTTCAGGTGTACTGCCACGTGGTGGGATAGGTATCTACTGGTATATAACAGGCTCAAATGAGCCTTAGCGTCACATTATTCCTGATGAAGACTATAACATCTAGTCGAAATGTCGAGAATGAAAATTGAAGTTGATTATACTGAGAAGGTGATTTTAATGTCACCTAACAGGTATAGCATGGAAGCAACAAGTCAGCGTTCTTCTCTGTAACTAGCGATCATTTATACTTGAGCCAAGAATTGATTGTAAAATATTTACTATACCCACAGAGATCAGAATGCTCACTTGGCTTCCATTAAGCTCAAGTGCACTGTCCCTGCGACATCCATCCATGTGAAGGAATCTAGAGATAAAGAGCTGAACTTTACAATAAATTTTTTCAACATGTCCTTCATCTCTGTCTGTCCTTACTTTATAGGAGGTGAGCTACAGTATTCTATGGCTAGAATGACATGATTTGATCAACTTCAATTTATTTGAACATGTCTCTTGGCTCTCTGTTTCCAACCTTCTTCATGAAATCATCATAGTATGTAAGTTACAGTATATCTATATCTAGGATTACATGCCTTGATCTACTTTTATTAATTTACATGTCTCTTGTCTCTCGGTGTCCAACCTAGATGTATTTCATGAAACCATCATGTAAGTTACAGTATATCTAAATCTAGGATTACATGCCTTGATCAACTTTAATTAATTTACATGTCTCTTGTCTCTCTGTGTCCAACCTACATGTATTTCATGAAACTATCATAGTATGTAGGTTACAGTATATCTTAATCTAGGATTACATGTCTTGATCAACTTTATATATTTTCATGTCTCTTGGCAGAAGGCTACACATTATTGTTATATAAAACTTTATTTCTTGTTCTGCTTTATGTGAGTGGGTGGAGTAGGTGATAAAAATATAACAATAATAAAACTTACTGACAATCACAAATTGCCATCATAAACAGACTCTTCCTTACCTTTACTGCTATCTCTGCAAGCCAATAAAACTGTATAGGCGCCTGACTAGCCTGAAATCTCTCAGATTCTCTTCACTCTTTATAAGAAGATCCACTCCTGCTTCGATTTATGCAGCGGCATCTAGGAGGGCATGGCATTGTAGGTGCTAGCTAACATCAGGAGGGAAAGAGTTACACTGTGTACAGGCTTCTTCTGGGATGGTTGGGCATTTGTAACTATCGTTTAATGAGTAGTAACAGTTCCAATGTTGAAAAGAAGCTAATGTGCCAATTTTGACTATAATGAGCGATTCCAGACAGTTTATCCTCAAAACGCTCCAAAAAGTCCCAATTGGAGCAAAATAGAGCTTCTATGGTTAAAAGGGGAAGATGATCACCCTAAGTCGTTTTCTGTTGTTAAACGATATAATTTTTTTTTGTGAGAAATCTTTCATTTAACGCTATCTTTTGCTCCAATTGGGATGATTTAGAGGAAAAACTGTCTGAATTCGATTAATCTTGTCAAAATGGTTTCCACTTCAGCATTATCGAACCGTTTCTACACTACATTACAGAAAACATCTTTTGGGATCACCACTTTTTAACCTAATGAAGCTCTTTTTTTTTGTGAGTTTTTGAGGAAAAATGTCCATTCTCAACAAAAAGGCACTTAGCTTCCTTTTCAACATTATAGAACTGTGAGAACTCATCCCGAAAGAAGCTCTATTTTGCTCCAATTGGACGTTGGAGCATTTTGAGGAAAAACTGATGAAATCGCTCAATTTGGTCCAATGGCACATTAGTTCCTCTTCAACATTATGGAACAGTTTCTACTCTTTAAATAACAGAAAACATCTTTGATGAGAAATCTCCACTTTTTAACAGAAAGAGGCTCGATTTGGCTCCAATTGAGACGTTTTTGAGCCTTTTGGGGGAAAGTCTTAAATCGCTAATTTGTTTCTTTTTTAGGGTTTTGAAAAAAAAATTTTTTTAATCGCTCATTCTCATCAAAAGGGATATTAGCTTCCTTTTCAACATTAAATGTTTCTATTGTTTACTTAAATGACAGAAAACATATTTTAGTGAAAATAAATCTTTAACAGAAACAAGCTCTATTTTGCTCCATTTGGGACTATTTTAAAGAAAAACTGTCTGAAATAGGGCATTCTTGTCAAAATGGGCAATTGGCTTCCATTTCAAACTTTATACCCTTTAACGACAGAAAATGTCTTTTATTGAGAAATCTCCACTTTTTAACCGAATTGTATTAAAAGAAAAAATTTCTGAAATCGCTCAATCTTGTAAAAATGGGCACATTACCTTCCTTTTCAATATTTTCAACGAAATAAAACATCTTTTGGTGAGTTATCTCCCCGTTTTAAGCTCCAATTGGGACTTTTTTGTGGCGTTTTGAGGAAGAACGGTCTGAACTCGTTCATTGGTGTAAAAACCGGTACTTTCCAACATTTATGGAACTGTTACTACTCTTTAAACGACAGTAAATAAATGTCTTTTGGTGAGAAATCTTGTTTTTATTTTGCTCCAATTGGGACATTTTAGAGCCTTTTGAGGAAAAAATGGCCCAATTTTGTCAAAATAGCAAATTAGCTTCCTTTTCAACATTATGGAACTATTTCTACTCTTTAAATGTCAGAACATCTTTTGGTGAGAAATCTCGCATTATTAACTGTTTTACTCCATTTGGGACTAGCGTTTTTAGGAAAAACTGTTTGAAATCGCTCATACTTGTCATAATAGTTAATGTGCCCATTTTGATGAGAATGAGTGATTTTCGACGGTTTTTTCTCAAACATCTAAAAAAAAAAGTCCCAATTGGAGGGTGTTTTCCCGGTCTCACCAAAAGAAATTTTCTGTAGTTTAAAGAGTAGAAACAGTTCCATAATGCACACTAGCTTCCATTTCAACATTATAGAACTGTTTCTACTCTTTAAACATCAGAAAATTTATTTTGGTGAGAAATCTCAACTTTTTAACCGAAAGCTCTATTTAACTCCATTTGGGACTTTTATGAGCATTTTGAGGAAAAACTCTGTAATCGCTCAATCTTATTAAAATAGGCACATTAGATTCCTTTTCAACATTATGGAACTGTTTCTACTTTTTAAGCGACTAGAAAGTGTCAAATCTCCCCTTTTTATGCTCTATTTTGCTACAATTGTGTTGTTTTTTAGCATTTTGAGGAAAAATGTCTGAATTCGCTAAAAATGGCACATTGCTTCCACTTCAGCATTATGGAACTGTTTCTACTCTTTAAATTACAGAAAACATCTTTTGGTGAGACCGGGCAAAAACCCTCCAATTGGGACTTTTTTAGATGTTTGAGAAAAAACTGTCGAAAATCACTCATTCTCATCAAATGGGCACATTAACTTCCTTTTCAACATTATAGAACTATTTCTACTCTTTAATCGACTTTATTGAGAAATCTTCCGTTTTTAACCTATTTTGCTCCAATTGGGACAGATCATTTTGAGGGAAAACTGTCTGAAAGTCAATTTTGTCAAAACGGCATATTATGGAACAGTTTCTACTCTTTAAATGATAGAAAACGCCTTTTTGTGAGAAATTTCCCCTTTTTAATCTCTATTTTACTCCAATTGGGACGTTTTTAAGAAAAACTCTGAAATCGCTCAATCTTGCAAATTGGACACTTTAATTCCTTTTCAACATTATTGAACTGTTTCTACACTTTAAATGACAGAAAATGTCTTTTCGTGAGAAATTTCCCCGTTGAACCGAAATAAGTTTTTTTTGGCTCCAATAGCGACGTTTTTGAGCGTTTTGAGGAAAAGCTGTCTGAAGTCGCTTGTTCAGGTAAAAATGGACACAATAGCTTCTTTTTCAACATTATGGAACTGTTTCTACTCTTTAAACGACAGAATATGTCTTTTGGTAGGAAATCTGCCACTTTTAACCTACATTTTGCTCCAATAGCCAAGTTCTTGTGCCAAAAATTTCTGAAATCTCTCAATTTTGTAAAAATGGCATATATGCTTCTTTTGAACATTATGGAAGTTTCTACTGTTTAAATGACAGAAAACGTCTGGTGAGAAATCTCCAATTTTTAAACGCTTTATTTTACTCCATTTGGGACTTTCATGAGGGTTTTGAGGAAAAACTGTCTGGAACCGCTCAATCTTGTGCAAATGGGCACATTAGCTTCCTTTTCAACACTATAGAACTCTTTCTTCTCTTTAAATGACAGAAAATGTCTTTTTGTGACAAATCCTCACTTTTAACCTATATTTTGCAATCATTTTGAGCGTTTTGAGGAAAAACTGGCTCAATCTCTTCAAAATGTGCACATAGCTTCCACTTCAACATTATGGAACTGTTACTACTCTTTAAATTACAGAAAACATCTTTTGGTGAGAATCTCCCCTTTTTAACCCTCTATTTAACTCCATTGGGACGTTTTTAAGAAAAACTGTCTGAAATCGCTCAATCTTGTCAAATAGGACACTTTAACTTCCTTTTCAACATTATGGAACTGTTTCTACACTTTAAATGACAGAAAATGTCTTTTCGTGAGAAATTTCCCCTGTTTAATCGAAATAAGGCTCCAATAGCGACGTTTTTTAGCGTTTTGAGGAAAAGCTGTCTGAAGTCGCTTGTTCCATTTTTAAGCAGAAAGAAGCTTTATTTTATTCCATTTGGGACTTTCATGAGGGTTTTGAGGAAAAACTGTCTGGAATCGCTCAATCTTGTGCAAATGGGCACATTAGCTTCCTTTTCAACATTATAGAACTGTTTCTACTCTAAATGACAGAACACGTCTTTTTGTGACAAATCTTCACTTTTTAACCTATATTTTGCAATCTTTTTGAGTGTTTTGAGGATAAACTGGCTCAATCTCTTCCACTTCAACATTATGGAACTGTTTCTACTCTTTAAATTACACAAAACATCTTTTGGTGAGAAATGTCCCATTTTTAACCAAAAGAAGCTCCTATTGTGACCAATTTGAGGGTTTTGAGAAAAACTGTCTAAAATCGCTCAATCTCATAGAAATGAGTACATTAGCTTCTATAGCAACATTATCGTACAATTTTTACTCTTTAAATGACAGAAAATATCTTTTGATGAGAAATCTTACGTTTTTAAACAAATGAACCTATATTTGGCTCCAATTGGGACATTTTAGAGCGTTTTGAGGATAAACTGTGTGAAATCGCTCTATCTTGTCAAAATGGCACAATAGCTTACTCTTCAACATTATGAAACTCTTTAAATGACAGAAAATGTCTTTTGGTGAGAAGTCTTCCATTTTTAACCGATTTGGGTTGTTTGTAAGCGTTTTGAGGAAAAACTGTCTGAAATCGATCATTCTTGTCAAAATGGGCACATTAGCTTCCTTTTCTTAATTATTGAACTGTTTCAACTCTTTAAAGGACAGAAAACGTCTTTTGGTGAAAAACCTTCAATTTTTTCTAGCTAGGGCTTGGGCTAGGGCTAGGGATAGGGCTCCGAAACAAGCTCATTTTGCTCCAATTGGGATGTGTTTTGGAGTGATTTGAGGAAAAACTGTCTGAAATTGCTCATTCTTTTAAAAATGGGAATTTTCTACATTATTACAGTAAATGTCTTTTGGTGAGAAATCTCAGTTTTTTACTGAAAGAAACTCTATTTTGCTCCAATTGGGACAGTTTTGAGGTTAAAGTGCCTGAAATAGCTCAATTTTGTCAAGATGGCAAATTAGCACTATTTATCTTTAAATGTCAGAAAACGTCTGAAAGAAGCTGTATTTTACTCCATTTGGGACGTTTTTATGCGT
>JAQNBH010000113.1:20000-26851 GCA_028752905.1 Cladorhizidae sp. MBARI D1340-BT2
CTGTATTGTAAGGCACCAGAGTGGGACTCTGGAGTTTTGTCTGATAGTTGTAAGTATATCAAGGTGTATGCTTACTTCCCTGACAGGGACAAAGAGATAGAGAGAGTTAACCTGAGGGGTGACATTGGAGTAAGGTCCTAAGTAGAGAGGACTGATACTTGTGTCACGGAGATCAGTGGTCTAGGTAGGGTGATTGATAGAGTAGCCAAAACCTGGAGTACATAGGCATCGCGGGGTATTCACCCAGAGGTGTAGCTAACCGCTCGGGCTACAGCAGTACCATTTTCTTATTGATAAAGAAAGGTTTTAGATAAGGGTGAAATTTTCCCGACAGTGGTGGCAGTGGTGGGATCTCTTATAAAAAGGAGATCCTGGACCAGCCAGTAGCTAGAGAAGAGGAGTTGCTTAGCTAGCTGGAGATACCCAGAGCATGGCCTTGTGGGTTGAAAAGGATTGAGCCTGTAGGATTAACCAAAAATCACATTAAATTTTAAATTAAGCAAACAAACACAACAATAGAGTGTTGGCTCACATGTGTGGCTGGAAGACCCCCTGACAGACCAACTTTTGGAACAGCCCTTGTAGGCAATCCTGGATAAAAAAATATGTGTGATCATAGAATGCATTCATACTGTGTAATACTATACAATCAATGTTTGGTGCCATACTGGAGTGGTGTAGTTTTAATACCCACTTTCCCCCAACAGGTGTTAAAAGAGTGCTGTGTGCATTTAAAACATATTTAAAACAATAGCAAAGTATATATTAAAATTGTAAGAGTCACTCTACTTTCTTGACTTACATCTTTGAACATGAGCTGAGAAAAATAGGATATGAATAGACACGATATTTCATGTTTCACTTCCTTTGGTACATATTTCATTTTGAAATTATTGACCTAAAAAGTAGATCCTTATCTTGGATAACCCGAAGAAAAATATAACCTCTGTGTTTGTTGATCCTCTGTGTGTTGATTAATTTGCTGTGGGCACTTTTATTCTATGGACCAATTTCTTCCACATGGAAAAAAACACATTCAATAAAATCCAGTATTCCAAACTAAGTTACACATACCAGAATTTGGACTGGCTTGTTCAGGGAAGGATGGAGTCTGAAAAATAGAACATTCATTAAATCAAGCAAACACAACAGTAGAATAATGGCTCACCTGTGTGGATCTTTTGAATGGAAGACCTGCTATTGTTCCAATTTTTGTACCATCACTTGTAGACAATCCAGGATCTAAAGTTTGAAGAAATATACCAAGACTGCATTCATTTTATGCAGGGACAATAAATCACAGCTGTATAAAGGTATTGTAAATAGCAAATTGTAGTGCATATTATAAAGAACGAGTGGAACGTCAGAATTATATGACATTAAAAGGTCAATGATTTCCATTTTTCACCACCTCCATCCTAATACACTATAAGTCCAGAGCTCCAAGTTTCTGTTTAACTTTGCACTAATACACAATAATCATAAGCTGAGTAAAATTAGAGATAAAAAACAAAACTTAATATATATATTTCTCGGCAATTCTTCATGTAATGGTTGTCAAGAGCTAGGGATTTAGAGTAGTAGTAGGTGTCTAGGGCTAGAGGTTCCTATTGATGACAAATATAAATTTTTGCTTTCTTTTCAATTTTTGGGTGATAAAAATTGAATATAGAAAAATTATGGTTTCATGGGTTCAAATTTAAGCTCTCAAGTGTGGCCACCCAGCAGCCAGGGAGGTCCACAATCACGAGATTGAACTGCTCTACCTTTAGTGCTTCGCTGTGCAATGAAAAGTACCAGCAGTCCGAGATCGTATGTTCATGTTTTAGTATGGCTGGCAATATTTCTTAACATGTTTCTAATGCTTCCCATGGACAACGATCCTCACCTTTCAATAATGAGCCTCGCAACCAAGCAATTTTTCCCCCCAAGCAACCTTATGGAAAAGACAGTAGTGTTATGTTCATTCCGGGTGAGATAGTTCTCTTCAAAGTGGTGGCTTCATTTGGAAGGTCGGGTGCATTGTTACCTTTGCTTGAAACTTGTGACAAGGAAAATCTATGAGGCTTTAATCTCTGATGCTAGGTATGTAAGTATGAAATTGCTAACTGGATAATTTTATGGAAACATACAGTCTGGTAGGTAATAATATACTAGTAGCTATCCAAAGGTTTCTGTAATTTGAAATATGCAATCGTTTCCTTCAAGCAGCATGAACAGAGGCAGTGTCACAAGAGTTCTGTGGAATACTACTAACTACCTTCACAACAACACACAATGTAAGTGAGATACTTAGCAGTTCTCTGTCATAGCAATGGCTACTAACCATCACCACATTTTGAAAATCATTTCGTGCCTCAAGTTCTTTGCTAGATCGGGATGTGCAATCAGTGGCCACAACGATCAGTAGTGATAGAAATTTTTATAAGCTGCTGAAGTTGATGAGGATAGATGCTTCCAAGATATAAGTTTTTTCAGGATATAATTGATGAATTAAGCATACTCAGTCCTCAATGTATGGATAAGCTATTGAAAATAATGGCTTGAGTATAAGGATTGCTGGAGACCTCTAAGATACAGAGTATTATGCAAATGATGATTTTGTGATGTCTGCAACCAATGCTCTCAGCAAATGGTCTTTAAGTATATACATAGAGGAGAATGTATTTTAACCATGAAGCAAGGCAATATAATGCCATTGACTATTGACTAATTATTTTGTAAGCAAAAACGATCACAGATAATTTTGTGAAGAGATTGACAACATAACTGATTTTCAAACTGTAAACACACAGTGTTAATCATATTCCTTACCACAATAGCCAGATCACTCCAAATTTGCCAGTGCCGCCCCAGACTAAGCATTGCATGTTGTTGCAGGTTGAGTGAATAATAATCTAAATTCCCTGATTGCAAGATATGGGTGCTATTTACATAAGCATGGCTCTGTGGCAGCAATTGATACTATCACTTTAGAGTTAGACTGGACTAACCCTCAACACATGGTGGCAGCGGTGCAGAACACAATCACCACCACTAACCATCACTACCAACCGAAGCATGGATCCAAGCATCGTCCACACACGTTCAAAGTACGACAAGATCAGCGACAAGAAGACAGAACCAACAGCAACTAGTTCATTCAACACTGAAGCGACTGCCAACTCTATGGCACTGCTATGCAACTATGATAGCATCAATGAATCAGGAAAGGGAGGAGAGGTTGAGAACAACAAAGGAGCATGCAAAGGAAGAAAAGCAGCGAAATGACCTGCTAACAAAATTGGTGGAGGAAAATGCAGCCTTCTACAAGCTCACAAGAGAATTCCAACAAACCAGTACTTCTGCAAGGGAAGCTGAGCAATTGAAGAGAACAGCACTGCAAGCACTTCACAAAATGGATGAACTAATCGACCCAGAAGCTTACCTGAGAAACTTTGAACAAACCCTAACATAGGTGGGACTTCCAGAAACAGAAAGGACCAATATATTACGGAAGCAAGTCTCCGAGAAAGTGATGGAAGCTTTTCAAGAACTGGACCTGAATATACATTACTAAACATTGAAGACTTCGGTGCTTGAGCATCTGGGTTGTATGGATACTAGAGCCATAAAAACTATTTGGAGAAACACACCAACAGACAACCTGTCACCTAGACACAATCTCACTCCGATTATGAAGAGCATCAACAGATTCGCAATGCGGATGGTCACGATGTAGATGTTTCAAGGAATGTTGACGCTTTACTACTCGCCAGAGGTATGCCATGCAGTCAGAGGTAATACTTACAAGGGTACTATGGAGATCATCGATGAGCTGGAAGCTACTTGGGATTCAAAATCCTTTCACGAAAGAAGCAAGATGCACAAGAGACAACTGGAGGGACAACACTCCAACAGAAAGATGGCCTACAACAATCCCAGGGCACAGACACCTACTAATGGATCAGGTGGGCACATAACTATGGGTAGAGATGGGGGTTCTCCCATTGAGCATGATCGGGTTGGTGGCCAAGGTGGAGACAGTGGTCCACAGAGGTGTAGATCATTTCCTAAGGACATAGTTTGCTTTGAATGCAATAAAACATGGCATTTTAAGAGGTATTGCCCAAACAGTAAGGTCAAAGCCAGGCTAGGCATGACTAGTTTTGAGTCTGAGTCTGAGGAAATTCATGAGTTGCTCAGAACTGGGGACATAAATGGTAGACTGTGTAGGTGCCTCATTGACACTGGTGCCAACAAAACAGCAGTCCCTGTTAGGCTTGTAACAACTGAATGTTTCAATGGCAAGACAGCAAAGGCAAGACTAGCTAATCAGAAGATCGTCACATTTAAAACAGCAACGATACACTTAAAGGTAGATGCAATAACTAAGTCCATGGATGTGTTTGTTGTGGGTAAGGATACAAAGCATGTTCTGTTGGGAAAGGACAACCCCTGGGTGATGAGGTCTTGGATTGCTGGAAGATCGAAGCAAATGGTTCTGGCAGACAATCCTGTATAATTACCTGCCATTACCAAGGGTTCAAAGTCAGGCACTAGTGGCAGAGAAAGCTAACCAGATTGAGGAAAGCAAGGATGGCACTTGCACTAGGCAGCTGCCCCTTACACTACCCAAATTGCATGAAAAACCAATACCCAAACCCAGAAGGAAGAAAGCCAAAACAACCTAAACTAGTTGCTTGCGATCCTGTTGACCATGAGACAGTAAGCTTATTAACAGAAGTAGAGGAAGTGAGCACCGATATACCAGTCCTCTTGGGGAGGATGACACTAACATCAATTCTTCTGCAGATGATGAATTGCTGAGAGGGTACATGTACAAGGGAGATGAGGCAATAGAAGAGATATTGAGCAGGAAACCTTCAAGGGTTAGAGGGAGGTTATGTGAGTGAGTTGCCGTTGCTGACCCTTACAAAAGGGAAGGTGGAAGTGCTGGCTCTAACAGAACAGCAGAGGAAGGATGGGATATTAAAGGAGATTAGGTGTAAGGCTGATAGGCAGGAAGATGGACACTTCTATCTGGGAGGTGTAATAGTGCATAGCAAACGGGCTGACCCAGGGAGAGAGTTCACAATAGTGGTGGCCCCCTCTTGTAGGACATTAACAGCTCTACACAAACAGGCCTACGAAAATGAAGAAAGCTACCAAAAAAATCTAAACAGGACTCCTATGATCAGAGCTACAAACCAAGGAGCTATGAACTCGGGGACATGGTGCTCTGTCACACCCCAGGTTTGACAGGAAAACTCCACTCAATTTGGGATGGCCCATACGAGGTCATAGCTAAACTGTCTGACTTTAACTATACAATAGCTGTCCCTAACAAAAGATCAAAAAAGCTAACCATCCACATTAACCGGCTTAATGAGTGGAAGATGCCACATGCTAATCTCCTTAGACTCATTATGAGGCACAAGTTATGTCACACCAAACAGACTTAGATATTATATAGCCTAATGTGTGCCTACCTAGTTATAGTATATCGAACTTTGCTGAGTGTATGTAAGAATGTGTGACATCCTGTTTCCTGGTAAGTCAGGATATAAGAACCCTGACCAGGCCTATTTATAGCTGCAACTCTCTGTAACTGTCCTAACGAGTATCTTGCTGCTCCATTGCATGACATTTGCAACCTTTCCCAAGTGATCTAGTAGTACAGGCAGCTCCTCCTGCACGTCCTCTAAATTTCCCCAAAAAATTCCAATTTCCCAATGATGGTATAACTGGATCGTAAAGTATATCAACATTGAGCCTGTCACAAGAATTGCATATTTCATGATAACTGATCTTCAAATGGTTTTATAGATGAATATACTTTGCTGAATAAAACCAATTGCAAAGAATGCAGGATAGACCATCTATAGGTCGTTACATCATCTCAGGAGTCGTGGTATTAATTTAATATGGCTTGGGAGTCATGAATTTCATTAATTTCTCCCCCCCCCCCCCACGCTTGACTACGCACTTACATTTTAGCGCCTAATCAAATCTGTCATTGTATAGTTAAAGTAGGGCTTCCTGTAGCCACTGGTGCTAATTTCAACTCTCTAGCACTTGGCAACCTGGAGATATTTACGCACCAAAATAAGGCATTCAGGTTTTTGAGGATCCTTCCACTTGTAGCTCCTGTAACATGGCTATAGTTATATCCATGAAAAATATTTTAGAATCACCATAGAGCACAGAGACCGACCTATCTTTTGAGCTGTATATAAAGTCCATAACATGAAGTTTGCAGAATCTATGGAACTATAAATTGGTAAACACAAGTTGTTGTTTTTTATTTAAAAAAAATGCACCTGTCATCCCTGACAAACTCCCAGTTGACTCATTGCGAACTGGTGCTATTTTTATTTTGTAAGAGTGATTCTATCACAGGTTAAGTATTGATTTGAGTGAGGATGTAATCCTGTGTAAGTGCCTTAGAACTGAACATTAATTTGGAAATGCAAATTCAGCTGCGATTGTGACAATTTTATACCTGGAACAGACTAGCTAACCAAATCTGAGACAAAACTTTCTTCTTTCTGATGAAGACAGAAAATATTTCTGTTCGACTGTTAGGCCCCCCAAAAAAAAGATTTAGTTAAAGAGAATCCTTGAATTTGCTTAGGGTAAGTTGCTCTGTAACTAATTGATACCAACAGACAAAAACTAAACTTGTGTGGCACTTTTATTTTCTTTCTTTTTTCCAGTTCTTGTGTGACTAATTAGTTCAAAATCTCATTATAATAATATACTAGAACTTTATTTAAATCAGCTTTTTGGTTCAGCTGAGAGTTAATCGCACACGTTTGAATAAATTTAGAAGTGTACTAGTATTATGCATAATATGATGTATTGTTACC
>JAQNBH010000114.1:0-10000 GCA_028752905.1 Cladorhizidae sp. MBARI D1340-BT2
TGTCTATGCTTGTTGTAGTTTCTCTTAATACCATTGCCCTCCTGACAAGAAAATTCCACACTCCCATCATCGTGAGGCATTGGAATTAAGATCACTTCCCAACACCAATCCTCCCATATTCTATGCTTGGACATGCCCACCATAAAAGCCCCATTTTGATCCTGGTGCTATAATGGAGCTCTCTAGCTAATGCTGACAGGTCAGTTTCTTCTCAGGAATGATGTGCCTGATTTTATTAAGCTGCATACGTATTGTAGCCACCCAATTATTCCAACAAATGGAGTTCTAATAATTGAAAATCATCGATAACTGAACTTCAGTGTGGAAGATCTTCAGCTATTTTTAGCTCCACATAAAAATTGGCAATCCATTATCCTATAATGCATTCCACTGCCACTCAAGCTAAATTTATCCAGTTCTACATAATATCACAGATCTTGAGCTCAACATTGATATTAAGGAAAACTCTTTTTGTCTTTTGAATAGGTGTGTCTGCTTAGACTAGAACATGCCGGACTAGTGAATGCTCTATGAAATCCCTCCACATTGGACTAGGGATGTTGACCTATTGAAGTGCAAAGAAGTGCAAAGCAATAGCAGCAGTCTGATATCAGTCATCAACATTACCATAGAGAAAAATCCATCGTAAGCCCAAAAGTTGTGGAGAACTCAGGTTGCAGAGCAAGTTGAATGATATTGTCACCAAACTTTGGTTTGTTTGGTCGTATACCTAACCATACACATGAGGCAATCCTAGGTCTATGATTGGTTGCCATGGATATGGGGCAGCGACATGATTGGCGACAGAGACAGCTAATAAGTGTTATTTTAGTAAACATTGCAGAGAGTGGAAGTTACTGCAAGCACCCAATGAAGGCTGGCAGAAGAATAATTTTGACACAAAATTCATAATTTGCAGGAGATTATTAATGTTACTTTCTGTGATGGTACTCACGAAAAAAAAGTTAGATTTTTTCTTATGTCTGGGTATTTGTGAGACGAGTTCCAAATGGAAGTTTTAGACTTTCCCAGAAGATACCTGAAACTTGAGAAGTCTTGAGTTGCCCCAACTATGAAGTATTTGGGTTTGCATGCACTAGAATAAATTTAAAGTAGTATAGCTACAATAGTTAAATATTTGCTCTACATTCTCATCACATCACTTGCCATACAGATTGCAAAGTGCTAAAGATTTGAAATTAGCACCAGTGACTAGAGGATCCATTCAATGAGTGTTTTCATTAGGTGTTAAAATGTAAGTACATGGTCAAGCGCGTGGGTGAAATGTAGCTTCCTCTAGCCACTGGTGCTAATTTCAAATCTTTAGCACTTTGCAATCTGGAGATATTTATGCGGCCAATTCAGGCATTCAGGTTTTAAAGTTCCCTCCACTCAAGGTATAGTAACGTGGCTATAGTTATATCTATGAAAAATATTTTAATATTAAAAAAGAGAGCACACAGAGAGATCTATCTTTTGAGGCATATAGTAAGGCCATACCATGAAGTTTACAGAATCTACGGAGCTCTAAAATGGTAACCATAAGTTAAAAAAATTATTTATAAAAAATACTGTTGCCCTCCCCCCCCTTAGTGATCCCTCAAACAATTTTTTGTGTTTTATTCTAATTATATATTTGTAGCTATTACTTATTTCAATGTAAAACTTTAACAAAATTTAAGAAAAGGAATCCATTCACTAATGCCTCTTTCTCAGCAGTAAAAAGATGAGAAAAATAATGTTCCTAGAAGCAGTCAGGTTGTTAAAAATTAAAAAAATTTAAATCTTGGTCACTCTCACTCAAACTTGAAATAATTTTTTTTTTACTTTTATAATGATTTGCACACTGGACATGTACAGTTTTTAAGGCTTTGGGGAGCATTTTTTTATTTTTGGTTTTGTTGCAAAGCCTGCTTGCCTTCTTCCTGGTTATTGTACTTGTTAAAAATATCTCGGGGTATTAACTCCAATTCTTAATATTTCAGAATGGTTCATGTCATATTGTGAACCAGCCTTTAGAATAAAAACTATGGAGTATGAATATATCCTTAACAACCCGTTGAGTGTGAGGTGCATGTAGGCACACATAACATACAGTATAGGGGTGGGGCTAAAGCTAGGGTATTATAGTTAAGCCTAGGGCTAGAGATGGCTAGAGATGGCTAAGGTTGGGGCAGAGGTAGGGCTAAAGCTAGGAGTATAGTTGGGCTTGGACTAGAATTGGGGCTAAGGCAGGGATAGAGTTAGGGCAAAGGCTAGCGCTAAAGTTAGGGCTAATACTAGAGCTAGGCGTGTTGCATGATCCCACTGTAGTATTTGTGGCAAGCCTTCTATAATAGTCCTAGTTCTTTTCTAGCTCTAGCCCTAGACCTAGGCTATAAGAGACAATGGTTGTCTGTCTGCATGCTAATGTATAGTTACAATTTTCTAGGTATTTATGGTGCCCTCTATGAGACAAACAGAAATTCTTCACTCCCACCCCCACCCTCTCCCATCCACACACCCCTCCAGAGAATGCTTGATCTCCTGACTCTCCTTAAGTTGACCATAATCTAAAACACAGTTGAACCATGTATCTGCCTTAGTTTGGCTGTAATGTCTGTTTCATAGATTTGGGCCATTGACTAAGGACTCCCAGGTTCCAAAACCTTCCCAGTGTAGGGCAGTTCTAGACATATGTATGGAGGCCAAAGATGGCCAAAACTATAAACTGCATGTATGCATGCCATACACACACAAAATGCAGATTGCTATGTATTGACCTAGTAAAATTTTCTATAAAAATTTACATCAAGCTATATTGTGTGTGAGTGTGTATTATATTTATATTTACTTCTGTATAGACCCCAACACAAGCTTCAGTGTTTCTAGAATTACAATAACTCAATAATCAACTTCAAATTTTACTCTCGTGTTTTGTGCTAGATGCTCTAGCATTCATCTATTGAGAAATTTATTTAATTGCTTGTCAACTGAAAGTTTGTTGATTGCAAATTAAATTTTTTTATCTCGAATTCATTTGGATTTGGAAATCCCAAAGAAACTAATAACTCTACTTCCTCTTGGAGCCTATACTCTCACATGGCATCTACTTGTGGATAATCCACAATGGTAATTTTCTATTTTGGTTAAGCATCAATCATGACTATATCTCCTCCTGTTCCACACCAAATATTTCTTCAATCGCTGATGAGATGTCCACACATAACACCCTCCAGCTCCTCTATACAGCAGTTCAAACATCCTTCATCCCTTACCTAGCCCTCTACACATAATTATGATACATACATTCATGGATTGATTGCATCTGCACTTGGGCATTGATCCACAAGTGGTTGTATTCATTGTCCATATTCTTGCCTGCTAATGCTATAGGTACTCTATATAAGTACAGGTCCTCTATTGCAAAGGTGTAAAGCTGCAACTGAAGTTTCATCTCCCACTCCCACTTTCCCTTCCTAGATTTGGGGAGGTGTGTGTGGTTGGCAGTGTTTGTCTATTCTTCCCCACACGCGGTACCTCCCTTGTATTGCTGTTGTGATAAAGTCCTGCTTTTGTTTATTGTGATATTCAGCATAATTATGATGAACGCATCGACTCACATCACATGATGCAACTGATTTAGTGTGGCCCGAAAGGAGAGGGACGAGAATTACGAGTTTATAATGAGCTAGCGGTAGATTGGAATAAAGCAGCAAAAATAATTGGTGTTACTGCGACGAGGCTAATAACATCCATTTATATAGGCAACCCCGAGAAGTGCATGAGTGCCATCGTGGAGAAATGGATGAAGACTACACCGAAAATGAATATCCAATGCACATGGAGGGGCCTGTGCAAATTATTAGTATGCATGGAACTTAGTGAAGTAAGTAAAAATTTGAGAGAGGTACTTGACGCTGACCACGCTGACTTGAAGGACAACTTTGAGACTTCTGAAAGTGAGGTAGTATAATTGTGTTGTTGATCTGCACAGTAGAACCTTCCTTTCTCTTGGGCTTCTAACTATAGGATCTAGTGATGTTGTGTTGTTTATGTGTCAGTTAATATCCCTTACCCTTGGGTTCCTAACTATGGGAGTTAGTGGTATTGTGTTATTTATGTGTGCAGTGTAACCTCTCTTACACTTGGGCTCCTAACTATGGGGGCTAGTGGTATTGTGTTGTTGATGTGTCAGTGGACCTTGGGTTCCTAACTATGGGAGCTAGTGGTAGTGTGTTGCTGATGTGTGCAGTGGAACCACCATTACACTGGGCTTCTAACTATTGGAGCTAATACTATTGTGTTGTTGTGTGAGAAGAACCTCCCTTAGCATTGTGCTCCTAACTATAGGAGATAGTTGATGTTTGCAGTTGAACCTCCCTTACACTTGGGCTCCTAACTATGGGGGCTAGTGGTATTGTGTTGTTGATGTGTGCAGTGGAAACTCCCTTACACTTGGGCTCCTAACTATGGGAGCTAGTTGATGTGTGCAGTGGAACCTCCCTTACAATTGGGCTCTAACTATGGGAGCTAGTGGTATTGTGTTTTGATGCATACAATAGACCCTCCCTTACCTTGTGCTCCTAATCATAGGACCTAGTGCATATGGGATGTGTGTTTGGCCAGACCACTTTTTAAGGAGAGAATGCCACACCCACAATCATGACCTACCAAGTTCATTTGCAGTTTCCAATAGGCCTTAGAGAGAAAACATTGTAGCATTGAGTATGTTCCAGAAGACTTGGTACTCTTCATAGCGGAGGCTTCATTTTGATTAATGGATAGTCAAGTGCACTGTCATTTTGCTTGAGAGCTACAGAAATGTCTACAAAGAGTGGAAACTCTGATGCTGCATTTTAAGCTAGCATATAGTCTATATATATTGTAATTCCTGAGATGCAATAGTTGCCTTCCTGCAGTATAAAGAGAGAGGGTGCCACAAGCGTTCTGTGGAGTAGAATTCTCTCAACCTGCAACAACATGCAATGTTTAGTCTGGTGCGGCACTGGCAAATTTGGAGTGATCTGGTTATTGTGGTAAGGAATATGATTAACACCGTGTGTTTACATTTAGAAAATCAGTTATGTTGTCAATCTTTACAAAATTATCTTTGATCGTATTTGCTTACAAAATCATTAGTCAATAGTCAATGGCATTATATTGCCTTGCTTCATGGTTAAAATACATTCTCCTCTATGTATATACTTAAAGACCATTTGCTGGGAGCATTAGTTGCAGACATCACAAAATAAACATTTGCATAATACTCTGTATCTTACAGGTCTCCAGTAATCCTTATACTGAAGCAATAGCTTATCCATACATTGAGGCCTGAAGTAGTGTTCAATTTTTGGCAAGCCAGTATGCTTAATTCATCAATTATATCCTGAAAAATCTTATATCATCCTTCCTCATCAACTTCAGCAGCTTATAAAAATTTCTATCACTACTGGTCGTTGTGGCCACTGATTGCACATCCCGATCTAGCAAAGAACTTGAGGCACGAAATGATTTTCAAAATGTGGTGATGGTTAGTAGCCATTGCTATGACAGAGAACTGCTAAGTATCTCACTTACATTGTGTGTTGTTGTGAAGGTAATTAGTACTATTCCACAGAACTCTTGTGACACTGCCTCTTTTCATGCTGCTTGAAGGAAACGATTGCATATTTCAAATTACAGAAACCTTTGGATAGCTACTAGTATATTATTACCTACCAGACTGTATGTTTGCATAAAATTAACCAGTTAGCAATTTCATACTTACATACCTAGCATCAGAGATTAAAGCCTCATAGATTTTCCTTGTCACAAGTTTCAAGCAAAGGTAACAATGCACCCGACCTTCCTAATGAAGCCAACACTTCGAAGAGAACCATGTCGCCTGGAATGAACCTAACACTACTGTCTTTTCCATAAGGTTGCTTGGGGGGGGGGAATAGCTTGGTTGCGAGGCTCATTATTGAAAGGTGAGGATCATTGTCCATGGGAAGCATTAGAAAAATTTTAAGAAATATTGCCAGCCATACTAAAACATGAATACACGATCTCAGACTGCTGGTACTTTTCATTGCACAGCGAAGCACCAAAGGTAGAGCAGTTCAATCGGATTGTGGACATCCCTGGCTGCTGGGTGGCCACACTTGAGAGCCTAAATTTGAACACAATTATGGTTTCATAATTTTATGCAAACATACAGTCTGGTAGGTAATAATATACTAGTAGCTATCCAAAGGTTTCTGTAATTTGAAATATGCAATCGTTTCCTTCAAGCAGCATGAAAAGAGGCAGTGTCACAAGAGTTCTGTGGAATAGTACTAACTACCTTCACAACAACACACAATGTAAGTGAGATACTTAGCAGTTCTCTGTCATAGCAATGGCTACTAACCATCACCACATTTTGAAAATCATTTCGTGCCTCAAGTTCTTTACTAGATCGGGATGTGCAATCAGTGGCCACAACGACCAGTAATGATAGAAATTTTTATAAGCTGCTGAAGTTGATGAGGAAGGATGATTCCAAGATATAAGATTTTTCAGGATATAATTGATGAATTAAGCATACTCGCTTGTCAAAAATTGAACACTACTTCAGGCCTCAATGTATGGATAAGCTATTGCTTCAGTATAAGGATTACTGGAGACCTGTAAGATACAGAGTATTATGCAAATGTTTATTTTGTGATGTCTGCAACTAATGCTCCCAGCAAATGGTCTTTAAGTATATACATAGAGGAGAATGTATTTTAACCATGAAGCAAGGCAATATAATGCCATTGACTATTGACTAATTGGGTGTTTATGGGATTTTAGGCATTGTTAACAAAACCTCTTGGAACAAATAAAGAAAATATGTTATGCCTTTGACAAAAGAAGCCTAATAATCTATATGTCTAGCTAGTTTAGAACACATGTAATTTTTTTACATCAATATGAAGACATGCAGAGAAATATGTCATGAAAAGTTGTGTATTGATAACCCATTTTTCTCAGCTAATGTCGTGAAATTATATTTTAGCTTATGATCATAGTCGGCACCATCTCCAATGCAAATACCAACTTTGCAGTTTTCTGTGATGATTTGACTGGCTGGATATAGCAACAAATATAACATGTAACAATTATGTCAAATAACAATAACAATAATATGCCAATTAACATTAATAACTTGTAATAATATTACCAAATAACAATATAAACAATATGCCAAATAAAAGTAATAACATGTAACAATATGCCAAATAACAATAACATGCAACAATATACGCCAAAATAACAATAATAACATGTAACAATATATCAAATAACAATAACATGTATAAACAATATGCCAAATAACAATAATTACATGTAACAATATACCTAACAACAATAATAACATGTAACAATATACCAAATAACAATAATAACATGTAACAGTATACCAAATTACAGTAACAATATACCAAATAACAATAATAACATTTAACAATATGCCAAATAACAATAATAACATGTAACAATATGACAAATAACAATAATAACATGTAACAATATACCAAATAACAATAATTACATGTAACAATATGCCAAATAACAATACTAACATGTAACAATATAACAATTGGCCAAATAACTATAATAACATGTACCAATATGCCAAATAACAATAATAACATGTAACAATATACCAAATAATAACAAACAATAATAATATGTAAAAATATACCAAATAACAACGTAGGTCTTACAGGAGATGTGGTATTCATGTAAGAGTTCAGTTCTTACTTTTGGGTAGTCTTTCTGCTGATCTGCAGGCATGGAGGCGACAGCAGTGAGACCTGCACCTGAGAGGGAGCTGCGTAAGATGATGGCCCACTGATTACGTGGCCATTAGCCAGCCTCAGCCGTAGCCTCAAATGCCTCCAGGTAGGCCCCCATACCCATCTGTCCATTCGTTAAACTTATGGATGGATACTTTTGGCATCGGAGGGGGTCGAGGTGCAGTAGGGAGAGGTCTAGACAACTCGGCCAACATCTGCAGGAACCTCTGCTGCTACCGAGACTCTCTCTCCTCCTGCCTAGCCTGGGCCTCCTCCAGCCTCTGGGCTTCTCGAGTCTCTCTCTCTTCCTGTTTAGCCTGGGCCTCCTCCCATTTCTGTGCCTGTCGATCTGACCGAGTCTGGTCAATTTGGAGCCAATGCTGGAGGAATCTGTCCATGGGACTGATAGGAAAGTTGGCCTCTGGGGTGCCCCAATGACCTCGACGGGATTCTTGGAGCATCCATCTCTCCTTCTCCCCTGACATGTCAAGTCAGGGCAATTGGGAAGAGAGGAAAAAAATTAATTCAATACAAACTACAAAACCTCTTCCTGGCTACTGAAGGGTCGGTTTTCAACCCACAAGGCCATGCCCTGGGTGTCTCCAGCTAGCTAAGCAACTCCTCTTTTCTAGCTACTGGCTGGTCCAGATCTCCTTTTTACAAGAGATCCCACTGCTGCCGCCACTGTCGGGGAAATTTCACCCTTATCTAAAACCTTTCTTCATCAATAAGAAAATGGTACTGCTGTAGCCCGAGCGGTTAGCTACACCTCTGGGTGAATACCCCACGATGCCTATGTACTCCAGGCTTTGGCTACTCCATCAATCACCCTATCTAGACCACTGATCTCCGTGACACAAGTATCAGTCCTTTCGGCCAACATCTGCAGGAACCTCTGCTGCTGCCGAGCCTCTCTCTGCTCCTGCCTAGTCTGGGCGTCCTCCTGCCTCTGGGCTTCTCGAGTCTCTCTCTCTTCCTGTTTAGCCTGGGCCTCCTCCCGTTTCTGTGCCTCTCGATCTGACTGAGTCTAGTCGATTTGGATCCACTGCTGGAGGAATCTGTCCATGGGATGGATAGGAAAGTTGGCCTCTGGGGTGTCCCAATGACCTCGACGGGATTCTTGGAGCATCCATCTCTCCTTCTCCTCTGACATGTCAAGTCAGGGCGATTGGGAAGAGAGGAAATTTTTTAATTCAATACAAACTACAAAACTTCTTCCTGGCTACTGAAGGGTCGGTTTTCAACCACAAGGCCATGCCTTGGGTATCTCCAGCTAGCTAAGCAACTCCTCTTCACTAGCTACTGGCTGGTCCAGGATCTCCTTTTTACAAGAGATCCTACTGCTAACGCCACTGCGGGGGAATTTCACCCTTATCTAAAACCTTTCTTCATCAATATGAAAATGGTACTGCTGTAGCCTGAGCAGTTAGCTACCTCTGGTTGAATACCCCACGATACCTAGGTGCTCCAGGCATGGGCTACTCCATCAATCACCCTACCTAGACCACTGATCTCCGTGACCCAATTCTCAGTCCTCTCTACTTAGGATTTTACTCCAATGTCACCCCTCAGGTTGACTCTCTCTATCTCTTGTCCATGTCAGGGAAGTAAGCATGCACCTTGATATACTTACAACTATCAGACAAAACTCCAGAGTCCCACTCTGGTGCCTTACAATACAGGTATTTCTTAACAGTCAACTGATATGCATATTGCTCTAGAATAGTTATCACAATGCCTCCTTGGGATTGTGGTGGTGTAGTGATTCATTAGCTGTTGGTTGTAGTTTCTGTGGTTATGGTGGGTTATTGTTTGAAAAGTCAGGGAGTGGTCCTGATGATTTCCCTGACAGTAGCAATACAGTATACAGGATCCCATCCAAAGACCCATCCATAGATGAGGCAGTTGAAGTAATTTTTGTAATGTTGACGAAAGATGAGAGCTTGATGGAGAAGACTACACTAGGGGCTGACAGGATTTCTGAAATGTTGGAATTGTGCCTGAAATCCACCTACTTCAGGTTTCAAGAAAAATACTATGAGCAACAAGAGGGTGTAGCAATGGGCTCTCCAGTGTCTGCAGTAGTAGACAACCTTTATGTGGAATTCTTTGAAGAATTGGCGCTCACAACTGCCCCACTAAAGCCAAGAGATACGTCGATGATACCTTCTGCATTTTGAAGAAGGGAAGTGAGCAGGACTTGTACACCATCT
>JAQNBH010000114.1:15000-23786 GCA_028752905.1 Cladorhizidae sp. MBARI D1340-BT2
TTCCTTTTCAACATTAAATGTTTCTATTGTTTACTTAAATGACAGAAAACATATTTTAGTGAAAATAAATCTTTAACAGAAACAAGCTCTATTTTGCTCCATTTTGGACTATTTTAAAGAAAAACTGTCTGAAATAGGGCATTCTTGTCAAAATGGGCAATTGGCTTCCATTTCAAACTTTATACCCTTTAACGACAGAAAATGTCTTTTATTGAGAAATCACTTTTTAACCGAATTGTATTAAAAGAAAAAATTTCTGAAATCGCTCAATCTTGTAAAAATGGGCACATTACCTTCCTTTTCAATATTTTCAACGAAATAAAACATCTTTTGGTGAGTTATCTCCCCGTTTTAAGCTCCAATTGGGACTTTTTTGTGGCGTTTTGAGGAAGAACGGTCTGAACTCGTTCATTGGTGTAAAAACCGGTACTTTCCAACATTTATGGAACTGTTACTACTCTTTAAACGACAGTAAATAAATGTCTTTTGGTGAGAAATCTTGTTTTTATTTTGCTCCAATTGGGACATTTTAGAGCCTTTTGAGGAAAAAATGGCCCAATTTTGTCAAAATAGCAAATTAGCTTCCTTTTCAACATTATGGAACTATTTCTACTCTTTAAATGTCAGAACATCTTTTGGTGAGAAATCTCGCATTATTAACTGTTTTACTCCATTTGGGACTAGCGTTTTTAGGAAAAACTGTTTGAAATCGCTCATACTTGTCATAATAGTTAATGTGCCCATTTTGATGAGAATGAGTGATTTTCGACGGTTTTTTCTCAAACATCTAAAAAAAAAAGTCCCAATTGGAGGGTGTTTTCCCGGTCTCACCAAAAGAAATTTTCTGTAGTTTAAAGAGTAGAAACAGTTCCATAATGCACACTAGCTTCCATTTCAACATTATAGAACTGTTTCTACTCTTTAAACATCAGAAAATTTATTTTGGTGAGAAATCTCAACTTTTTAACCGAAAGCTCTATTTAACTCCATTTGGGACTTTTATGAGCATTTTGAGGAAAAACTCTGTAATCGCTCAATCTTATTAAAATAGGCACATTAGATTCCTTTTCAACATTATGGAACTGTTTTTACTTTTTAAGCGACTAGAAAGTGTCAAATCTCCCCTTTTTATGCTCTATTTTGCTACAATTGTGTTGTTTTTTAGCATTTTGAGGAAAAACGTCTGAATTCGCTAAAAATGGCACATTGCTTCCACTTCAGCATTATGGAACTGTTTCTACTCTTTAAATTACAGAAAACATCTTTTGGTGAGACCGGGAAAAAACCCTCCAATTGGGACTTTTTTAGATGTTTGAGAAAAAACTGTCGAAAATCACTCATTCTCATCAAATGGGCACATTAACTTCCTTTTCAACATTATAGAACTATTTCTACTCTTTAATCGACTTTATTGAGAAATCTTCCGTTTTTAACCTATTTTGCTTCAATTGGGACAGATCATTTTGAGGGAAAACTGTCTGAAAGTCAATTTTGTCAAAACGGCATATTATGGAACAGTTTCTACTCTTTAAATGATAGAAAACGCCTTTTTGTGAGAAATTTCCCCTTTTTAATCTCTATTTTACTCCAATTGGGACGTTTTTAAGAAAAACTCTGAAATCGCTCAATCTTGCAAATTAGACACTTTAATTCCTTTTCAACATTATTGAAGTTTCTACACTTTAAATGACAGAAAATGTCTTTTCGTGAGAAATTTCCCCGTTTAACCGAAATAAGGGTTTTTTGGCTCCAATAGCGACGTTTTTGAGCGTTTTGAGGAAAAGCTGTCTGAAGTCGCTTGTTCCATTTTTAACCAGAAAGAAGCTTTATTTTATTCCATTTGGGACTTTCATGAGGGTTTTGAGGAAAAACTGTCTGGAATCGCTCAATCTTGTGCAAACGGGCACATTAGCTTCCTTTTCAACATTATAGAACTGTTTCTACTCTAAATGACAGAACACGTCTTTTTGTGACAAATCTTCACTTTTTAACCTATATTTTGCAATCTTTTTGAGTGTTTTGAGGAAAAACTGGCTCAATCTCTTCAAAATATGCACATCTTCCACTTCAACATTGTGGAACTGTTTCTACTCTTTAAATTACAGAAAACATCTTTTGGTGAGAAATGTCTAATTTTTAACCAAAAGAAGCTCCTATTGTGACCAATTTGAGGGTTTTGAGAAAAACTGTCTAAAATCGCTCAATCTCATAGAAATGAGTACATTAGCTTCTATAGCAACATTATCGGACAATTTTTACTCTTTAAATGACAGAAAATATCTTTTGATGAGAAATCTTACGTTTTTAAACAAATGAACCCATATTTGGCTCCAATTGGGACATTTTAGAGCGTTTTGAGGATAAACTGTCTGAAATCGCTCTATCTTGTCAAAATGGCACAATAGCTTACTCTTCAACATTATGAAACTCGTTAAATGACAGAAAATGTCTTTTGGTGAGAAGTCTTCCATTTTTAACCGATTTGGGATGTTTGTAAGCGTTTTGAGGAAAAACTGTCTGAAATCGATCATTCTTGTCAAAATGGGCACATTAGCTTCCTTTTCTTAATTATTGAACTGTTTCAACTCTTTAAAGGACAGAAAACGTCTTTTGGTGAAAAACCTTCAATTTTTTCTAGCTAGGGCTTGGGCTAGGGCTAGGGATAGGGCTCCGAAACAAGCTCATTTTGCTCCAATTGGGATGTGTTTTGGAGTGATTTGAGGAAAAACTGTCTGAAATTGCTCATTCTTTTAAAAATGGGAATTTTTTACATTATTACAGTAAATGTATTTTGGTGAGAAATCTCAGTTTTTAACTGAAAGAAACTCTATTTTGCTCCAATTGGGAGGGTTTTGAGGATAAAGTGCCTGAAATAGCTCAATTTTGTCAAGATGGCAAATTAGCACTATTTATCTTTAAATGTCAGAAAACGTCTGAAAGAAGCTGTATTTTACTCCATTTGGGACGTTTTTATGCGTTTTGCGGAAAAACTGTGAAATCGCTGTCAAAATTGTGCACATCATCTTTCTTTTCAACATTATATAACTGTTTCTACTCTTTTTAAGACAGAAAACGTGTTTGGATAAGAAATCTTCCTTTTTTAACCTCTATTTTGCTCCAATAGGGACGTTTTTGAGCATTTTGAGCAAAAATGGTCTAGATCATGTAGAAATGAGAAGATTAGCTTCCGTTTCAACATTATCTAACTGTTTCTATTCTTTAACCGATTACACGCCGTATTCCTAGTACCCGCGGGCAAATTATTCATGAATTAACGAGGTATTTTACTTATTATTTTTATATCTTCCGTTCTGCAGGGACTCCACCCATGAAACTTGGGTCATATTAAGCCACATGATAGCTCTACTTCCTGTAAAAAAATCGAGCCTTCCTTACCAACTGGGCAGAACTAACCAGCATTATAAAACCTTGTCATCTTCTTGGGGGTGAATATTTTCATATTTTCACACTATTATACACACATTATAATGCCAACACAAGATGGAGCATCTATTTACAAACCCTCTACCATATGCAAAGCCAGTGGGTTGTTTTCCCCATCAAAATGCTAACAAATAATAATACAAAAAACAAATTATAAGAGAGTGAAAATGCTAACACATACTAGAATAAAACCATAATATAAAACACAATTATGTAAGGGAGTGTCTTGGGTAGAGCTCCGGTCTTGCTGTCACTGGTAGAGTAGAACTTGCTCAGTCTTGGGTATAGCTTGCTTGGTCTCCGGCATGATATTTCACCATGTTTTTATTCTACACAAACATGAGATACCAGGATAAGAATAACACTTGAATACTGGAGAGACGAGAGAAGTAGACGAAGGGACAGGGAACGAGAGAAGTAGACGAAGGGGCAGGGAACAAGAGAGAAGTAGACGAAGGAGCAGGGAACAAGAGAGAAGCACAGAAAGGAGCAGGGGGTGCATAAACATTACTGATAGTCCACCAAGGTATGGTATTTACGAAAACAGTCACGGCCTGTTGATCCACCACACAAAGGAACCTTACAAAAACAACACTGGGACCTTGCCTCATGCCTGTAACCTTTACAAATGCAAACTACACAGCGCTTCTTTGCACAGCACTGTGGGAAATGACCTAGTTTTAAATTGAGGCGATCTAGCTGACTATTTGCCTGACTACAACGTTGACCTGCACGCTGCCGAGAAGAGAAAGAACCAATCAAAGATTTAGCTAGAACAATCCTAGCTTCTAGATAATTACCCTTCCTTACTGATATTGGAGCTCGGACAGAAGAAAACAAAATAAATGAATTCAATAAACAAGCTTCTATCAAATACGAAAAAACCCTTTTCCACCATCTCCTAGACTTTCTACCCAAATTATAGTAGCCTATTCTCTGATCTGCTCTGTCCACACCTCTCATGAATGACTGATAATCAGGCAAACATGGGGGACATGGCAGATCCTCTCTAGAACCATCAATTTTGCGCCTTTTTACAGTAGGAGGTACTAAATTATTTTACGCGGGATGTATATTAGTTATCATGTAGATTGACCGTTTATCTACCCAAACTAAAGCCAGGAGTGCACCATTAGACCTATAATCATAATAACCTCTATTTCTAATCGAAGCTTTTGTTACTAAATCTGGAGGAAAGTTCCTCCTAGTATACCTAGCTGTACCACATGCACCAAAGCCTTTACTTGTAAGCGTTTGAAATAAATTAGGACTAGTATAATAATTGTCCATGTACACATGGAAGTTCTTATGTTCTAATCCTTCTAACAAATCTAAAACAACTCTACTACACAAACCAGTTTTATCAGCTACTTCCACGTTCTTACCTGTATAAATCTGCAACCGATAAATGTACCCATTCCTAGCATCACAAAGGACAAACACTTTTATCCCCCATTTTATTGGTTTGTCCTTCATATACTGTTTGAAGCCAAGCCTACCTTGAAAGGGAATCATAGCTTCATCAATACTAAGCTCTTGATGCAAAGTATATTCACTCTCAAACTTAGGAGTAATCAAATCTAATAACTTCCTTACCTTATAAAGCCGATCATAATTCAGGTTACCCTTTGTAACCAACAAACCATCAATAGAATTTACATGTACATAACGCATTAGCTCCAAAAACCGAGTCCTAGGCATTACTTTACGAACCAAAGATCCAGACAAATCCGAGTGATTAGTGGACCAGTACAATTCTAAGTATGGAAGTGTGGAAACTCCCATTATTATCAACATTCCTACAAAAGCTTTCATTTAGTATCTACCCATGGCCTGGAGAGACTAGCCATTCTAGAAACGTAACTGTTCGTCTCTGCTACTAGGAGTTCCCACACTTCAAGAGTAAAAAAAAGGTAAAATGCATCTAAAAATGTACTTGATGCACCAAGCAATGAAGAAGTTGGACCAGCTGTTGCTGTATAGTCCAATTTCAAAGGAGTTGGCTCCTTTATTTCCCACTTACCTGTGACCTCAGTTAGCCTAGAACCAGTGCCAGATGCTTGGGCAGAACCAGTGCCAGATGCTCGGACAGAACCAGTGCCAGATGCTCGCACACGCCTATAACCTCTGGCCCGCCTACTACCAGTACCTTTTGGAGGACCACTAGCAACACTTACGACTCCACTACCACTTGAGCTGCTTCCCCCTTGGCCAGTACTCCCTCGCCCGCCTCTCCCTCGGCCAGTACTCCCTCGCCCGCCTCTCCCTCGCACAACTCCAGCACCAGTCGTGTTCCTACGCCCTGTAGAGACTTCAGGCAAGGCTTCCTCATCCTCCAATGTAACAAAAGGAGTCATAGATGCCTCATCTCCACTCTCATCATCTGATGCTGTAGGAAAAGTAGTGGGGAGGGTGAGAAAAACAAGATATATATATCAAGTTTGTGGTCAACATTTGTAAATTCAAATTCAAATGAAAATCAACAACTCAACAACTCCAACCTACACTCTTAGCTATAACTTTTTTCTATAACTATCCTGTCTGAATTTGGAATACCAACAGAATAAGCTAGTATTTGGCAATAGTACACTCTCAGTTGACTATGGTAAACAAAGGCTATGAAGCGCTATGAAGCGCTAAGGTTAGAAGAAACTTACAATCGAGAAGTCCATCCAAGCACGCCTCTTCTCTTAGAGCAACTGGATCCAGAGTGTTTCCTCGGTATGCATAGATGTCTTCACCTTCTTCCCCAAATGAATCTGACCCAGAATCGCCAGAATCGTCGGCTAAAAGTTGAGAAATAACGTCCTCACAGGTGAGCATCTTTGAGCAGTTAAAAAAAAAAAGCTCGACCAACAAAAATGGCGTTCAACCGCAGGATTTTTGTTGCACGATGCATCAACCGGAAATAATCATTTTTGTGACGTTCTCTAGTCTACTAGGCATGTGCAGAACCCAACCGGGGTTGTTAGCTCGTAACGGTTCATTTTATATATTTTTGTGTGGCGAAGGATGTAAGGTCTCGCGCCATATGGCGCTTACGGTGTTTAATCGGTTAAAGGACAGAAAACGTCTTTGAATGAGAAATCTTCCATTTTTAACCTCTATTTTGCTCCAATTGAGACGTTTTTGAGGTTTTTTAGAAAAAACTGTCTGGAATCGCTCATTCTTGTCAAAATGGGCACATTAGCTGCTTTTCAACATTGGAACTGTTACTACTCATTAACCGATTAAACGCCGTAAGCGCCATATGGCGCGAGACCTGACATCCTTCGCCACACAAAAATATATAAAATGAACCGTTACGAGCTAACAGCCCCGGTTGGGTTCTGCACATGCCTAGTAGACTAGAGAACGTCACAAAAATGATTATTTCCGGTTGATGCATCGTGCAACAAAAATCCTGCGGTTGAACGCCATTTTTGTTGGTCGAGCTTTTTTTTTTTAACTGCTCAAAGATGCTCTCCTGTGAGGACGTTATTTCTCAACTTTTAGCCGACGATTGTGGCGATTCTGGGTCAGATTTATTTGGGGAAGAAGGTGAAGACATCTATGCATACCGAGGAAACACTCTGGATCCAGTTGCTCTAAGAGAAGAGGCGTGCTTGGATGGACTTCTCGATTGTAAGTTTCTTCTAACCTTAGCGCTTCATAGCCTTTGTTTACCATGGTCAACTGAGAGTGTACTATTGCCAAATACTAGCTTATTCTGTTGGTATTCCAAATTCAGACAGGATAGTTATAGAAAAAAGTTACAGCTAAGAGTGTAGGTTGGAGTTGTTGAGTTGTTGATTTTCATTTGAATTTGAATTTACAAATGTTGACCACAAACTTGATATATATATCTTGTTTTTCCCACCCTCCCCACTACTTTTCCTACAGCATCAGATGATGAGAGTCGAGATGAGGCATCTATGACTCCTTTTGTTACATTGGAGGATGAGGAAGCCTTGCCTGAAGTCTCTACAGGGCGTAGGAACACGACTGGTGCTGGAGTTGTGCGAGGGAGAGGCGGGCGAGGGAGTACTGGCCGAGGGAGAGGCGGGCGAGGGAGTACTGGCCAAGGGGGAAGCAGCTCAAGTGGTAGTGGAGTCGTAAGTGTTGCTAGTGGTCCTCCAAAAGGTACTGGTAGTAGGCGGGCCAGAGGTTATAGGCGTGTGCGAGCATCTGGCACTGGTTCTGTCCGAGCATCTGGCACTGGTTCTGCCCAAGCATCTGGCACTGGTTCTAGGCTAACTGAGGTCACAGGTAAGTGGGAAATAAAGGAGCCAACTCCTTTGAAATTGGACTATACAGCAACAGCTGGTCCAACTTCTTCATTGCTTGGTGCATCAAGTACATTTTTAGATGCATTTTACCTTTTTTTTACTCTTGAAGTGTGGGAACTCCTAGTAGCAGAGACGAACAGTTACGTTTCTAGGATGGCTAGTCTCTCCAGTGCATGGGTAGACACTAATATAGAGGAAATGAAAGCTTTTGTAGGAATGTTGATAATAATGGGAGTTTCCACACTTCCATACTTAGAATTGTACTGGTCCACTAATCACTCGGATTTGTCTGGATCTTTGGTTCGTAAAGTAATGCCTAGGACTCGGTTTTTGGAGCTAATGCATTATGTACATGTAAATTCTATTGATGGTTTGTTGGTTACAAAGGGTAACCTGAATTATGATCGGCTTTATAAGGTAAGAGAGTTATTAGATTTGATTACTCCTAAGTTTGAGAGTGAATATACTTTGCATCAAGAGCTTAGTATTGATGAAGCTATGATTCCCTTTCAAGGTAGGCTTGGCTTCAAACAGTATATGAAGGACAAACCAATAAAATGGGGGATAAAAGTGTTTGTCCTTTGTGATGCTAGGAATGGGTACATTTATCGGTTGCAGATTTATACAGGTAAGAACGTGGAAGTAGCTGATAAAACTGGTTTGTGTAGTAGAGTTGTTTTAGATTTGTTAGAAGGATTAGAACATAAGAACTTCCGTGTACATGGACAATTATTATACTAGTCCTAATTTATTTCAAACGCTTACAAGTAAAGGCTTTGGTGCATGTGGTACAGCTAGGTATACTAGGAGGAACTTTCCTCCAGATTTAGTAACAAAAGCTTCGATTAGAAATAGAGGTTATTAAGATTATAGGTCTAATGGTGCACTCCTGGCTTTAGTTTGGGTAGATAAACGGTCAATCTACATGATAACTAATATACATCCCGCGGAAAATAATTTAGTTCCTCCTACTGTAAAAAGGCGCAAAATTGATGGTTCTAGAGAGGATCAGCCATGTCCCCCATGTTTGCCTGATTATCAGTCATTCATGAGAGGTGTGGACAGAGCAGATCA
>JAQNBH010000115.1:0-28031 GCA_028752905.1 Cladorhizidae sp. MBARI D1340-BT2
CTAGAGTGCCTGCGTAGCTCAGTGGTCTAGAGCGCCTGCGTAGCTCAGTGGTCTAGAGTGCCTGCGTAGCAAAGTGATCTAGAGCGCCTGCGTAGCTCAGTGGTCTAGAGCGCTAGCGCAGCTCAGTGGTCTAGAGTTCCTGCGTAGCTCAATGGTCTAGAGCGCCTGCGTAGCTCAGTGGTATACAGCGCTAGCGTAGTTCAGTGGTCTAGACCGCCAGCGTAGCTCAGTGGTCTAGAGCGCTAGCGTAGCTCAGTGGTCTAGAGCGCTAGCGTAGCTCAGTGGTCTAGAGCGCTAGCGTAGCTCAGTGGTCTAGAGTGCTAGCGTAGCTCAGTGGTCTAGAGCGCTAGCGTAGCTCAGTGGTCTAGAGCGCTAGCATAACTCAGTGGTCTAGAGCGTAGCTCAGTGGTCTAGAGTGCTAGCGTAGCTCAGTGGTCTAGAGCGCTAGCGTAGCTCAGTGGTCTAGAGCGCTAGCATAACTCAGTGGTCTAGAGCGCTAGCGTAGCTCAGTGGTCTAGAGTGCTAGCGTAGCTCAGTGGTCTATAGCTCTAGCGTAGCTCAGTGGTCTAGAGCGCCTGAGTAGCTCAGTGTTCTAGATCGCCAGCGTAGCTCAGTGGTCAAGAGCGCCTGAGTAGCTCAGTGTTCTAGATCGCCAGCGTAGCTCAGTGGTCTAGAGTGCTAGCGTAGCTCAGTGGTCTAGAGCGCTAGCGTAGCTCAGTGGTCTAGAGCGGCAGCGTAGCTCAGGGGACTAGAGCGCCTGCGTAGCTCCGTGGTCTAGAGCGCCTGCGTAGCTCAGTGGTCTAAAGCGCCAGCGTAGCTCAGTGGTCTAGAGCGCTAGCGTAGCTCAGTGGTCTAGAGCGCTAGCGTAGCTCAGTGATCTAGATCCACAGCGTAGCTCAGTGGTCTAGAGCGCCTGCGTAGCTCAGTGGTCTAGAGTGCCTGCGTAGCTCAGTGATCTAGAGCTCTAGAGTAGCTCAGTGGTCTAGAGTGCTAGCGTAGCTAAGTGGTCTAGAGTGCTAGCGATCCTCAGTGGTCTAGAACGGCTGCGTAGCTCAGTGGTCTAGAGCGCTAGCGTAGCTCAGTGGTCTAGAGTGCCTGCGTAGCTCAGTGGTCTAGAGCGCCTGCGTAGCTCAGTGGTCTAGATCGCTAGCGTTGCTCAGTGGTCTAGAGCGCTAGCGTAGCTCAGTGGTCTAGAGCGCTAGCGTAGTTCAGTGGTCTGAAGCGCCTGCGTAGCTCAGTGGTCTAGAGTGCCTGCGTAGCTCAGTGGTCTAGAGCGCCTGCGTAGCTCAGTGGTCTAGAGCGCTAGTGTAGCTCAGTGGTCTAGAGCGCCTGCGTAGCTCAGTGGTCTAGAGTGCCTGCGTATCTCAGTGGTCTAGAGCGCCTGCGTAGCTCAGTGGTCTAGAGCGCTAGTGTAGCTCAGTGGTCTAGAGCGCTAGCGTAGCTCAGTGGTCTAGAGCGCTAGCGTAGATCAGTGGTCTAGAGCGCTATCGTAACTGAGTGGTCTAGAGCGCTAGCGTAGCTCAGTGGTCTAGAGCGCCTGCGTAGCTCAGTGGTCTAGAGCGCTAGCGTAGCTCAGTGGTCTAGAGCGCTAGCGTAGCTCAGTGGTCTAGAGCGCTAGCGTAGCTCAGTGGGCTAGCGCGCCAGTGTAGCTCAGTGGTCTAGAGCGCCTGCGTAGCTCAGTGGTCTAGAGCGCTAGCGTAGCTCAGTGGTCTAGAGCGCCTGCGTAACTCAGTGGTCAAGAGCGTTAGCGTAGCTCAGTGGTGTAGAGCGCTAGCGTAGCTCAGTGGTCTAGAGCGCCTGCGTAGCTCTGTGGTCTACAGCGCCTGCGTAGCTCAGTGGTCTAGAGCGGGAGCGTAGCTCAGTGGTCTAGAGCGCTAGCGTAACTCAGTGGTCTATAGCGATAGCGTAGCTCAGTGGTCTAGAGCGCTAGCGTAGCGCAGTGGTCTAAAGCGCTAGCGTAGCTCAGTGGTATAGAGCGCCTGCGTAGTTCAGTGATCTAGAGCGCTAGCGTAGCTCAGTGGTCTAGAGCGCTAGCCTAGCTCAGTGATTTAGAGCGCTAGCGTAGCTCAGTGGTCTAGAGCGCCTCCGTAACTCAGTGGTCAAGAGCGTTAGCGTAGCTCAGTGGTGTAGAGCGCTAGCGTAGCTCAGTGGTCTAGAGCGCTAGCCTAGCTCAGTGATTTAGAGCGCTAGCGTAGCTCAGTGGTCTAGAGCGCCTGCGTAACTCAGTGGTCAAGAGCGTTAGCGTAGCTCAGTGGTCTAGAGCGCTAGCGTAGCGCAGTGGTCTAAAGCGCTAGCGTAGCTCAGTGGTATAGAGCGCCTGCGTAGCTCAGTGATCTAGAGCGCTAGCGTAGCTCAGTGATCTAGAGCGCCAGAGTAGCTCAGTAGTCTAGAGCGCTAGCGTAGCTCAGTTTTCTAGAGCGCTAGCGTAGCTCAGTGGTCTAGAGCGCCAGCGTAGCTCAGTAGTCTAGAGCGCTAGCGTAGCTCAGTGGTCTAGAGCGCTAGCGTAGCTCAGTGGTCTAGAGCGCCTGCGTAGCTCAGTGGTCTAGAGCGCTAGCGTAGCTCAGTGGTCAAGAGCGCTAGCGTAGCTCAGTGCTCTAGAGCGGTAGCGTAGCTCAGTGACCTAGAGGGCCAGCGTAGCTGAGTGGTCTAGAGCGCCAGCGTAGCTCAGTGGTCTAGAGCGCCTGCGTAGCTCAGTGGTCTAGAGCGCCAGAGTAGCTCAGTGGTCTAGAGCGCCTGCGTAGCTCAGTGGTCTAGAGCTCCTGCGTAGCTCAGGGGTCTAGAGCGCCAGCGTAGCTCAGTGGTCTAGAGCGCTAGCGTAGCTCAGTGGTCTAGAGCGCCTGCGTAGCTCAGTGGTCTAGAGCGCTAGCGATCCTCAGTGGTCTATAACGCTAGCGTAGCTCAGTGGTCTAGAGCGCTAGCGTAGCTCAGTGGTCTAGAGCGCTAGCGTAGTTCAGTGGTCTAGACCGCCTGCGTAGTTCAGTGGTCTAGAGCGCTAGCGTAGCTCAGTGGTCTAGAGCGCTAGCGTAGCTCAGTGGTCTAGATCGCTAGCGTAGCTCAGTGGTCTAGAGCGCCTTCGTAGCTCAGTGGTCTAGATCGCTAGCGTAGCTCAGTGGTCTAGAGTGCCTGCGTAGCTCAGTGCTCTAGAGCGCTAGCGTAGCTCAATGTCTAGAGCGCTAGCGTAGCTCAGTGGTCTAGAGCGCTAGCGTAGCTCAGTGGGCTAGAGCGTTAGCGTAGCTCAGTGGTCTAGAGCGCCAGCGTAGCTCAGTGGTCTAGAGCGTTTGCGTAGCTCAGTGGTCTAGAGCGCCTGCGTAGCTCAGTGGTCTAGAGCGCTAGCGTAGCTCAGTGGTCTAGAGCGCTAGCGTAGCTCAGTGGTCTAGAGCGCCTGCGTAGCTCAGTGGTCTAAAGCGCTAGCGTAACTCAGTGGTCTAGAGCGCTAGCATAGCTCAGTGGTCTAGAGCGCTAGCGTAGCTCAGTGGTCTAGAGCGCCTGCGTAGCTCAGTAGTCTAGAGCGCTAGCGTAGCTCAGTGGTCTAGAGCGCTAGCGTAGCTCAGTGGTCTAGAGCGCCTCCGTAGCTCAGTGGTCTAGAACGCTAGCGTTGCTCAGTGGTATACAGCGCCGGCGTAGATCAGTGGTCTAGAGCGCTATCGTAGCTCAGTGGTCTAGAGTTCCTGCTTATCTCAGTGGTCTAGAGTGCTAGCGTAGCTCAGTGGTCTATAGCGCCTGCGTAGCTCAGTGGTCTAAAGCTCTAGCGTAGCTCAGTGGGCTAGAGCGTCTGCGTAGCTCAGTGGTCTAGAGCGCTAGCGTAGCTCAGTGGTCTAGAGCGCTAGCGTAGCTCAGTGGTCTAGAGCGCTACCGTGGCTCAGTGGTCTAGAGCGCCAGCGTAGCTCAGTGGTCTAGAGCGGTAGCGTAGCTTAGTGGTCTAGAGCGCTAGCGTAGCTCAGTGGTCTAGATTGGCCGCGTAGCTCAGTGGTCTAGAGCGCTAGCGTATCTCAGTGGTCTAGAGCGCTAGCGTAGCTCAGTAGTCTATAGCGCTAGCGTAGCTCAGTGGTCTAGAGCGCTAGCGTAGCTCAGTGGTCTAGAGCGCCTGCGTAGCTCAGTGGTCTAGAGCGTCTGCGTAGCCTGGTGGTCTAGAGTGCCTGCGTATCTTAGTGGTCTAGAGCGCTAGCGTAGCTCAGTGGTCTAAAGCACTAGCGTAGCTCAGTGGTCTAGAGTGCCTGCGTAGCTCAGTGGTCTAGAGCGCTAGCCTAGCTCAGTGGTCTAGAGCGCTAGCGTAACTCAGTGGTATAGAGCACTAGCGTAGCTCAGTGGTCTAGAGCGCCTGCGTAGCTCAGTGGTCTAGAGCGCCTGCGTAGCTCACTGGTCTAGAGCGCCTGCGTAGGTCAGTGGTCTAAAGCGCCAGCGTAGCTCAGTGGTCTAGAGCGCTAGCGTAGCTCAGTGGTCTAGAGTGCCTGCGTAGCTCAGTGGTCTAGAGCGCTAGCGTAGCTCAGTGGTCTAGAGCGCCTGCGTAACTCAGTGGTCAAGAGCTCCTGCGTAGCTCAATGGTCTAGAGTACTTGCGTAGCTCAGAGGTCTAGAGCGCCTGCGTAGCTCAGTGGTCTAGAGTGCCTGCGTAGCTCTGTGGTCTAGAGCGATACTGTACCTCAGTGGTCTAGAGCGCTACCGTAGCTCAGTGGTCTAGAGCGCCAGCGTAGCTCAGTGGTCTAGAGCGCCAGCGTAGCACAGTGGTCTAGAGCGCTAACGTAGCTCAGTGGTCTAGAGTGCCTGCGTAGCTCAGTGGTCTAGAGCGCTAGCGTAGTTCAGTGGTCTAGAGCGCTAGCGTAGCTCAGTGGTCTAGAGCGGTAGCGTAGCTCAGTGGTCTAGAGTGCTAGGGTAGCTCAGTGGTCTAGAGCGCTAGCGTAGCTCAGTGGTCTAGAGCCCCTGCGTAGCTCAGTGGTCTACAGCGCTAGCGTAGTTCAGTGGTCTAGAGCGCTATCGTAGCTCAGTGGTCTAGAGCGCCTGCGTAGCTCAGTGGTCTAGAGCGCCTGCGTAGCTCAGTGGTCTAGAGCACCTTCGTAGCTCAGTGGTCTAGAGCGCTTGCGTAGCTCAGTGGTCTAGAGCGCCTGCGTAGCTCAGTGGTCTAGAGCACCAGCGTAGCTCAGTGGTCTAGAGCGCTAGCGTAGTTCAGTGGTCTAGAGCGCTAGCGTAGCTCAGTGGTCTAGAGCGCCAGCATAGCTCAGTGGTCTAGAGCGATAGCGTAGCTCAGTGATCTAGAGCGCTAGCGTAGCTCAGTGGTCTAGAGCGCTAGAGTAGCTCAGTGGTCTAGAGAGCTAGCGTAGTTCAGTGGTCTAGAGCGCAAGCGTAGCTCAGTGGTCTAGAGCGCCTGCGAAGCTCAGTGGTCTAGAGCGCCAGCGTAGCTCAGTGGTCTAGAGCGCTTGCGTAGCTCAGTGGTCTAGAGCGCCAGCGTAGCTCAGTGGTCTAGAGCGCTAGCGTAGCTCAGTGGTCTAGAGCGCTAGCGTAGCTCAGTGGGCTAGAGCGCCTGCGTAGCTCAGTGGTCTAGATCGCTAGCGTAGCTCAGTGGTCTAGAGCGTGTGCGTAGCTCAGTGGTCTAGAGCGCTAGCGTAGCTCAGTCGTCTAGAGCGCTAGCGTAGTTCAGTGGTCTAGAGCGCTAGCGTAGCTCAGTGGTCTAGAGCGCTAGCGTAGCTCAGTGGTCTAGAGGGCCTGCGTAGCTCAGTGGTCTAGAGCGCTAGCGTAGCTCAGTGGTCTAGAGCGCTAGCGTATCTCAGTGGTCTAGACCGCCAGCGTAGCTCAGTGGTCTAGAGCGCATGCGTAGCTCAGTGGTCTAGAGCGCCAGCGTAGCTCAGTGGTCTAGTGCGCTAGCGTAGCTCAGTGGTCTAGAGCGCTAGCGTAGCTCAGTGGGCTAGAGCGCCGGCGTAGCTCAGTGGTCTAGTGCGCTATCGTAGCTCAGTGGTCTAGAGCGCTAGCGTAGCTCAGTGGTCTAGAGCGCCTGCGTAGCTCAGTGCTCTAGAGCGCTAGCGTAGCTCAGTGGTCTATAGCGCTAGCGTAGCTCAGAGGTCTTGAGCGCTAGCGTAGCTCAGTGGTCTAGAGCGCTAGCGTAGCTCAGTGGTCTAGAGCGCTAGTGTAGCTCAGTGGTCTAGAGCACCAGCGTAGCTCAGTGGTCTAGAGCCCCTGCGTAGCTCAGTGGTCTAGAGTGCCTGCGTAGCTCAGTGGTCTAGAGTGCCTGCGTAGCTCAGTGTTCTAGAGTGCCTGCGTAGCTCAGTGATCTAGAGCGCCTGCGTAGCTCAGTGGTCTAGAGCGCTAGCGCAGCTCAGTGGTCTAGAGTTCCTGCGTAGCTCAGTGGTCTGGAGCGCCTGCGTAGCTCAGTGGTATACAGCGCAAGCGTAGTTCAGTGTTCTAGAGCGCTAGCCGTAGCTCAGTGGTCTAGAGCGCTAGCGTAGCTCAGTGGTCTAGAGCGCTAGCGTAGCTCAGTGGTCTAGAGCGCTAGCGTAGCTCAGTGGTCTAGAGCGCTAGCGTAGCTCAGTGGTCTAGAGTGCTAGCGTAGCTCAGTGGTCTAGAGCGCTAGCGTAGCTCAGTGGTCTAGAGCGCTAGCATAACTCAGTGGTCTAGAGCGCCTGAATAGCTCAGTGGTCTAGAGCGCTAGCGTAGTTCAGTGGTCTAGACCGCCAGCGTAGCTCAGTGGTCTAGAGCGCTAGCGTAGCTCAGTGGTTTAGAGCGCTAGCGTAGCTCAGTGGTCTAGTGCGCTAGCGTAGCTCAGTGGTCTAGAGCGCCTGCGTAGCTCAGTGGTCTAGAGCGCTAGCGTAGCTCAGTGGTCTAGAGCGCTAGCGTAGCTCAGTGGTCTAGAGTGCTAGCGTAGCTCAGTGGTCTAGAGCGCTAGCGTAGCTCAATGGTCTAGAGCGCTAGCGTAACTCAGTGGTCTAGAGCGCCTGAGTAGCTCAGTGGTCTAGATCGCCAGCGTAGCTCAGTGGTCTAGAGTGCTAGCGTAGCTCAGAGGTCTAGAGCGATAGCGTAGCACAGTGGTCTAGAGCGGCAGCGTAGCTCAGGGGACTAGAGCGCCTGCGTAGCTCCGTGGTCTAGAGCGCCTGCGTAGCTCAGTGGTCTAGAGCGCCAGCGTAGCTCAGTGGTCTAGAGCGCTAGCGTAGCTCAGTGGTCTAGAGCGCTAGCGTAGCTCAGTGGTCTAGATCGCCAGCATAGCTCAGTGGTCTAGAGCGCCTGCGTAGTTCAGTGGTCTAGAGTGCCTGCGTAGCTCAGTGATCTAGAGCGCTAGCGTAGCTCAGTGGTCTAGAGCGCTAGCGTAGCTCAGTGGCCTCGAGCGCCTGCGTAGCTCAGTGGTCTAGAGTGCCTGCGTAGCTCAGTGGTCTAGAGCTCTAGCGTAGCTCAGTGGTCTAGAGCGCTAGCGTAGCTAAGTAGTCTAGAGTGCTAGCGATCCTCAGTGGTCTAGAACGGCTGCATAGCTCAGTGGTCTAGAGCGCTAGCGTAGCTCAGTGGTCTAGAGTGCCTGCGTAGCTCAGTGGTCTAGAGCGCCTGCGTAGCTCAGTGGTCTAGAGCGCTAGCGTTGCTCAGTGGTCTAGATCGCTAGCGTAGCTCAGTGGGCTAGAGCGCTAGCGTAGTTCAGTGGTCTGAAGCGCCTGCGTAGCTCAGTGGTCTAGAGTGCCTGCGTAGCTCAGTGGTCTAGAGCGCCTGCGTAGCTCAGTGGTCTAGAGCGCTAGTGTAGCTCAGTGGTCTAGAGCGCCTGCGTAGCTCAGTGGTCTAGAGTGCCTGCGTATCTCAGTGGTCTGGAGCGCCTGCGTAGCTCAGTGGTCTAGAGCGCTAGTGTAGCTCAGTGGTATAGAGCGCTAGCGTAGCTCAGTGGTCTAGAGCGCTAGCGTAGCTCAGTGGTCTGGAGCGCCTGCGTAGGTCAGTGGTCTAGTGTGCCTACGTTGCTCAGTAGTCTAGAGCTCTAGCGTAGCTCAGTGGTCTAGAGCGCTAACGTAGCTCAATGGTCTAGAGTACTAGCGATCCTCAGTGGTCTAGAACGCCTGCGTAGCTCAGTGGTCTAGAGCGATAGCGTAGCTCAGTGGTCTAGAGCGCCTGCGTAGCTCAGTGGTCTAGAGTGCCTGCGTAGCTCAGTGGTCTAGGGCGCCTGCGTAGCTCAGTGGTCTAGAGCGCTAGCGTAGCTCAGTGGTCTAGAGCGCTAGCGTAGCTCAGTGATCTAGAGCGCTAGCGTAGCTCAGTGGTGTAGAGCGCTAGCGTAGCTCAGTGGTCTAGATCGCTAGCGTAGCTCAGTGGTCTAGAGCGCCTGCGTAGCTCAGTGGTCTAGATCGCTAGCGTAGCTCAGTGGTCTAGAGCGCTAGCGTAGCTCAGTGGTCTAGAGCGCTAGCGTAGCTCAGTGGTCTAGAGCGCTAGCGTAGCTCAGTGGTCTAGAGCGCTAGCGTAGCTCATTGGTCTAGAACGCCTGCGTAGCTCAGTGGGCTAGATCGCCAGCGTAGCTCAGTGGTCTAGAGTGCCTGCGTAGCTCAGTGGTCTAGAGCGCCTGCGTAGCTCAGTGGTCTAGAGCGCTAGCGTAGCTCAGTGGTCTAGAGTGCCTGCGTAGCTCACTGGTCTAGAGCGCCTGCGTAGCTCAGTGGTCTAGAGCGATAGCGTAGCTCATTGGTCTAGAGTGCTAGTGTAGCTCAGTGGTATAGAGCGCTAGCGTAGCTCAGTGGTCTAGAGCGCTAGCGTAGCTCAGTGGTCTAGAGTGCCTGCGTAGTTCGGTGGTCTAGACCGACAGCGTAGCTCAGTGGTCTAGAGCGCTAGCGTAGCTCAGTGGTCTAGAGCGCTAGCGTAGCCCAGTGGTCTAGAGCGCTAGCGTAGCTCAGTGGTCTAGAGTGCTAGCGTAGCTCAGTGGTATAGAGCGCTAGCGTAGCTCAGTGGTCTAGAGCGCTAGCGTAGCTCAGTGGTCTATTGCGCTAGCGTAGCTCAGTGGTCTAGAGCGCTAGCGTAGCTCAGTGGTCTAGAGCGCTAGCGTAGCTCAGTAGTCTAGAGCGCTAGCATAACTCAGTGGTCTAGAGCGCCGGAGTACCTCAGTGGTCTAGAGCGCTAGCGTAGTTCAGTGGTCTAGACCGCCAGCATAGCTCAGTGGTCTAGAGCGCTTGCGTAGCTCAGTGGTCTAGAGCGCTAGCGTAGCTCAGTGGTCTAGAGTGCTAGCGTAGTTCAGTGGTCTAGAGCGCTAGCGTAGCTCAGTGGTCTAGAGTGCTAGCGTAGCTCAGTGGTATACAGCGCTAGCGTAGTTCAGTGGTCTAGACCGCCAGCGTAGCTCAATGGTCTAGAGCGCTAGCGTAGCTCAGTGGTCTAGAGCGCTAGCGTAGCTCAGTGGTCTAGAGCGCTAGCGTAGCTCAGTGGTCTAGAGTGCTAGCGTAGCTCAGTGGTATAGAGCGCTAGCGTAGCTCAGTGGTCTAGAGCGCTAGCGTAGCTCAGTGGTCTAGAGCGCTAGCGCAGCTCAGTGGGCTAGAGCGTTAGCGTAGCTCAGTGGTCTAGAGCGCCAGCGTAGCTCAGTGGTCTAGAGCGTTTGCGTAGCTCAGTGGTCTAGAGCGCCTGCGTAGCTCAGTGGTCTAGAGCGCTAGCGTAGCTCAGTGGTCTAGAGCGCTAGCGTAGCTCAGTGGTCTAGAGCGCCTGCGTAGCTCAGTGGTCTAAAGCGCTAGCGTAACTCAGTGGTCTAGAGCGCTAGCGTAGCTCAGTGGTCTAGAGCGCTAGCGTAGCTCAGTGGTCTAGAGCGCCTGCGTAGCTCAGTAGTCTAGAGCGCTAGCGTAGCTCAGTGGTCTAGAGCGCTAGCGTAGCTCAGTGGTCTAGAGCGCATCCGTAGCTCAGTGGTCTAGAACGCTAGCGTTGCTCAGTGGTATACAGCGCCGGCGTAGATCAGTGGTCTAGAGCGCTATCGTAGCTCAGTGGTCTAGAGTTCCTGCTTATCTCAGTGGTCTAGAGTGCTAGCGTAGCTCAGTGGTCTAGAGCGCCTGCGTAGCTCAGTGGTCTAAAGCTCTAGCGTATTTCAGTGGGCTAGAGCGTCTGCGTAGCTCAGTGGTCTAGAGCGCTAGCGTAGCTCAGTGGTCTAGAGCGCTAGCGTAGCTCAGTGGTCTAGAGCGCCACCGTGGCTCAGTGGTCTAGAGCGCCAGCGTAGCTCAGTGGTCTAGAGCGGTAGCGTAGCTCAGTAGTCTATAGCGCTAGCGTAGCTCAGTGGTCTAGAGCGCTAGCGTAGCTCAGTGGTCTAGAGCGCTACCGTGGCTCAGTGGTCTAGAGCGCCAGCGTAGCTCAGTGGTCTAGAGCGCTAGCGTATCTCAGTGGTCTAGAGCGCTAGCGTATCTCAGTGGTCTAGAGCGCTAGCGTAGCTCAGTAGTCTATAGCGCTAGCGTAGCTCAGTGGTCTAGAGCGCTAGCGTAGCTCAGTGGTCTAGAGCGCCTGCGTAGCTCAGTGGTCTAGAGCGTCTGCGTAGCCTGGTGGTCTAGAGTGCCTGCGTATCTCAGTGGTCTAGAGCGCTAGCGTAGCTCAGTGGTCTAAAGCACTAGCGTAGCTCAGTGGTCTAGAGTACCTGCGTAGCTCAGTGGTCTAGAGCGCTAGCCTAGCTCAGTGGTCTAGAGCGCTAGCATAGCTCAGTGGTCTAGAGCGCCTGCGTAGCTCAGTGGTCTAGAGCGCCTGCGTAGCTCAGTGGTCTAGAGCGCCTGCGCAGGTCAGTGGTCTAGAGCGCTAGCGTAGCTCAGTGGTCTAGAGCGCTAGCGTAACTCAGTGGTATAGAGCACTAGCGTAGCTCAGTGGTCTAGAGCGCCTGCGTAGCTCAGTGGTCTAGAGCGCCTGCGTAGCTCACTGGTCTAGAGCGCCTGCGTAGGTCAGTGGTCTAAAGCGCCAGCGTAGCTCAGTGGTCTAGAGCGCTAGCGTAGCTCAGTGGTCTAGAGTGCCTGCGTAGCTCAGTGGTCTAGAGCGCTAGCGTAGCTCAGTGGTCTAGAGCGCCTGCGTAACTCAGTGGTCAAGAGCTCCTGCGTAGCTCAATGGTCTAGAGTACTTGCGTAGCTCAGAGGTCTAGAGCGCCTGCGTAGCTCAGTGGTCTAGAGTGCCTGCGTAGCTCAGTGGTCTAGAGCGCTACTGTACCTCAGTGGTCTAGAGCGCTACCGTAGCTCAGTGGTCTAGAGCGCCAGCGTAGCTCAGTGGTCTAGAGCGCCAGCGTAGCTCAGTGGTCTAGAGCGCTAACGTAGCTCAGTGGTCTAGAGTGCCTGCGTAGCTCAGTGGTCTAGAGCGCTAGCGTAGTTCAGTGGTCTAGAGCGCTAGCGTAGCTCAGTGGTCTAGAGCGGTAGCGTAGCTCAGTGGTCTAGAGTGCTAGGGTAGCTCAGTGGTCTAGAGCGCTAGCGTAGCTCAGTGGTCTAGAGCCCCTGCGTAGCTCAGTGGTCTACAGCGCTAGCGTAGTTCAGTGGTCTAGAGCGCTATCGTAGCTCAGTGGTCTAGAGCGCCTGCGTAGCTCAGTGGTCTAGAGCGCCTGCGTAGCTCAGTGGTCTAGAGCACCTTCGTAGCTCAGTGGTCTAGAGCGCTTGCGTAGCTCAGTGGTCTAGAGCGCCTGCGTAGCTCAGTGGTCTAGAGCACCAGCGTAGCTCAGTGGTCTAGAGCGCTAGCGTAGTTCAGTGGTCTAGAGCGCTAGCGTAGCTCAGTGGTCTAGAGCGCCAGCATAGCTCAGTGGTCTAGAGCGATAGCGTAGCTCAGTGATCTAGAGCGCTAGCGTAGCTCAGTGGTCTAGAGCGCTAGAGTAGCTCAGTGGTCTAGAGAGCTAGCGTAGTTCAGTGGTCTAGAGCGCAAGCGTAGCTCAGTGGTCTAGAGCGCCTGCGAAGCTCAGTGGTCTAGAGCGCCAGCGTAGCTCAGTGGTCTAGAGCGCTTGCGTAGCTCAGTGGTCTAGAGCGCCAGCGTAGCTCAGTGGTCTAGAGCGCTAGCGTAGGTCAGTGGTCTAGAGCGCTAGCGTAGCTCAGTGGGCTAGAGCGCCTGCGTAGCTCAGTGGTCTAGATCGCTAGCGTAGCTCAGTGGTCTAGAGCGTGTGCGTAGCTCAGTGGTCTAGAGCGCTAGCGTAGCTCAGTCGTCTAGAGCGCTAGCGTAGTTCAGTGGTCTAGAGCGCTAGCGTAGCTCAGTGGTCTAGAGCGCTAGCGTAGCTCAGTGGTCTAGAGGGCCTGCGTAGCTCAGTGGTCTAGAGCGCTAGCGTAGCTCAGTGGTCTAGAGCGCTAGCGTATCTCAGTGGTCTAGACCGCCAGCGTAGCTCAGTGGTCTAGAGCGCCTGCGTAGCTCAGTGGTCTAGAGCGCCAGCGTAGCTCAGTGGTCTAGTGCGCTAGCGTAGCTCAGTGGTCTAGAGCGCTAGCGTAGCTCAGTGGGCTAGAGCGCCGGCGTAGCTCAGTGGTCTAGTGCGCTATCATAGCTCAGTGGTCTAGAGCGCTAGCGTAGCTCAGTGGTCTAGAGAGCCTGCGTAGCTCAGTGGTCTAGAGCGCTAGCGTAGCTCAGTGGTCTATAGCGCTAGCGTAGCTCAGAGGTCTAGAGCGCTAGCGTAGCTCAGTGGTCTAGAGCGCTAGCGTAGCTCAGTGGTCTAGAGCGCTAGTGTAGCTCAGTGGTCTAGAGCACCAGCGTAGCTCAGTGGTCTAGAGCCCCTGCGTAGCTCAGTGGTCTAGAGTGCCTGCGTAGCTCAGTGGTCTAGAGCGCCTGCGTAGCTCAGTTTTCTAGAGTGCCTGCCTAGCTCAGTGATCTAGAGCGCCTGCGTAGCTCAGTGGTCTAGAGCGCTAGCGCAGCTCAGTGGTCTAGAGTTCCTGCGTAGCTCAGTGGTCTGGAGCGCCTGCGTAGCTCAGTGGTATACAGCGCAAGCGTAGTTCAGTGTTCTAGAGCGCTAGCGTAGCTCAGTGGTCTAGAGCGTTAGCGTAGCTCAGTGGTCTAGAGCGCTAGCGTAGCTCAATGGTCTAGAGCGCTAGCGTAGCTCAGTGGTCTAGAGCGCTAGCGTAGCTCAGTGGTCTAGAGTGCTAGCGTAGCTCAGTGGTCTAGAGCGCTAGCGTAGCTCAGTGGTCTAGAGCGCTAGCATAACTCAGTGGTCTAGAGCGCCTGAATAGCTCAGTGGTCTAGAGCGCTAGCGTAGTTCAGTGGTCTAGACCGCCAGCGTAGCTCAGTGGTCTAGAACGCTAGCGTAGCTCAGTGGTTTAGAGCGCTAGCGTAGCTCAGTGGTCTAGTGCGCTAGCGTAGCTCAGTGGTCTAGAGCGCCTGCGTAGCTCAGTGGTCTAGAGCGCTAGCGTAGCTCAGTGGTCTAGAGCGCTAGCGTAGCTCAGTGGTCTAGAGTGCTAGCGTAGCTCAGTGGTCTAGAGCGCTAGCGTAGCTCAATGGTCTAGAGCGCTAGCGTAACTCAGTGGTCTAGAGCGCCTGAGTAGCTCAGTGGTCTAGATCGCCAGCGTAGCTCAGTGGTCTAGAGTGCTAGCGTAGCTCAGAGGTCTAGAGCGATAGCGTAGCTCAGTGGTCTAGAGCGGCAGCGTAGCTCAGGGGACTAGAGCGCCTGCGTAGCTCCGTGGTCTAGAGCGCCTGCGTAGCTCAGTGGTATAGAGCGCCAGCGTAGCTCAGTGGTCTAGAGCGCTAGCGTAGCTCAGTGGTCTAGAGCGCTAGCGTAGCTCAGTGGTCTAGATCGCCAGCATAGCTCAGTGGTCTAGAGCGCCTGCGTAGCTCAGTGGTCTAGAGTGACTGCGTAGCTAAGTGATCTAGAGCGCTAGCGTAGCTCAGTGGTCTAGAGCGCTAGCGTAGCTCAGTGGCCTCGAGCGCCTGCGTAGCTCAGTGGTCTAGAGTGCCTGCGTAGCTCAGTGGTCTAGAGCTCTAGCGTAGCTCAGTGGTCTAGAGCGCTAGCGTAGCTAAGTAGTCTAGAGTGCTAGCGATCCTCAGTGGTCTAGAACGGCTGCGTAGCTCAGTGGTCTAGAGCGCTAGCGTAGCTCAGTGGGCTAGAGCGCTAGCGTAGTTCAGTGGTCTGAAGCGCCTGCGTAGCTCAGTGGTCTAGAGTGCCTGCGTAGCTCAGTGGTCTAGAGCGCCTGCGTAGCTCAGTGGTCTAGAGCGCTAGTGTAGCTCAGTGGTCTAGAGCGCCTGCGTAGCTCAGAGTCTAGAGTGCCTGCGTATCTCAGTGGTCTAGAGCGCCTGCGTAGCTCAGTGGTCTAGAGCGCTAGTGTAGCTCAGTGGTCTAGAGCGCTAGCGTAGCTCAGTGGTCTAGAGCGCTAGCGTAGCTCAGTGGTCTAGAGCGCTAGCGTAGCTCATTGGTCTAGAACGCCTGCGTAGCTCAGTGGGCTAGATCGCCAGCGTAGCTCAGTGGTCTAGAGTGCCTGCGTAGCTCAGTGGTCTAGAGCGCCTGCGTAGCTCAGTGGTCTAGAGCGCTAGCGTAGCTCAGTGGTCTAGAGTGCCTGCGTAGCTCACTGGTCTAGAGCGCCTGCGTAGCTCAGTGGTCTAGAGCGATAGCGTAGCTCATTGGTCTAGAGTGCTAGAGTAGCTCAGTGGTATAGAGCGCTAGCGTAGCTCAGTGGTCTAGAGCGCTAGCGTAGCTCAGTGGTCTAGAGTGCCTGCGTAGTTCAGTGGTCTAGACCGACAGCGTAGCTCAGTGGTCTAGAGCGCTAGCGTAGCTCAGTGGTCTAGAGCGCTAGCGTAGCTCAGTGGTCTAGAGCGCTAGCGTAGCTCAGTGGTCTAGAGTGCTAGCGTAGCTCAGTGGTATAGAGCGCTAGCGTAGCTCAGTGGTCTAGAGCGCTAGCGTAGCTCAGTGGTCTAGAGCGCTAGCGTAGCTCAGTGGTCTAGAGCGCTAGCGTAGCTCAGTGGTCTAGAGCGCTAGCGTAGCTCAGTGGTCTAGAGCGCTAGCATAACTCAGTGGTCTAGAGCGCCGGAGTACCTCAGTGGTCTAGAGCGCTAGCGTAGTTCAGTGGTCTAGACCGCCAGCATAGCTCAGTGGTCTAGAGCGCTTGCGTAGCTCAGTGGTCTAGAGCGCTAGCGTAGCTCAGTGGTCTAGAGTGCTAGCGTAGTTCAGTGGTCTAGAGCGCTAGCGTAGCTCAGTGGTCTAGAGTGCTAGCGTAGCTCAGTGGTATACAGCGCTAGCGTAGTTCAGTGGTCTAGACCGCCAGCGTAGCTCAATGGTCTAGAGCGCTAGCGTTGCTCAGTGGTCTAGATCGCTAGCGTAGCTCAGTGGGCTAGAGCGCTAGCGTAGTTCAGTGGTCTGAAGCGCCTGCGTAGCTCAGTGGTCTAGAGTGCCTGCGTAGCTCAGTGGTCTAGAGCGCCTGCGTAGCTCAGTGGTCTAGAGCGCTAGTGTAGCTCAGTGGTCTAGAGCGCCTGCGTAGCTCAGTGGTCTAGAGTGCCTGCGTATCTCAGTGGTCTAGAGCGCCTGCGTAGCTCAGTGGTCTAGAGCGCTAGTGTAGCTCAGTGGTCTAGAGCGCTAGCGTAGCTCAGTGGTCTAGAGCGCTAGCGTAGCTCAGTGGTCTGGAGCGCCTGCGTAGGTCAGTGGTCTAGTGTGCCTACATTGCTCAGTAGTCTAGAGCTCTAGCGTAGCTCAGTGGTCTAGAGCGCTAGCGTAGCTCAATGGTCTAGAGTACTAGCGATCCTCAGTGGTCTAGAACGCCTGCGTAGCTCAGTGGTCTAGAGCGATAGCGTAGCTCAGTGGTCTAGAGCGCCTGCGTAGCTCAGTGGTCTAGAGTGCCTGCGTAGCTCAGTGGTCTAGGGCGCCTGCGTAGCTCAGTGGTCTAGAGCGCTAGCGTAGCTCAGTGGTCTAGAGCGCTAGCGTAGCTCAGTGATCTAGAGCGCTAGCGTAGCTCAGTGGTGTAGAGCGCTAGCGTAGCTCAGTGGTCTAGATCGCTAGCGTAGCTCAGTGGTCTAGAGCGCCTGCGTAGCTCAGTTGTCTAGATCGCTAGCGTAGCTCAGTGGTCTAGAGCGCTAGCGTAGCTCAGGGGTCTAGAGCGCTAGCGTAGCTCAGTGGTCTAGAGCGCTAGCGTAGCTCAGTGGTCTAGAGCGCTAGCGTAGCTCATTGGTCTAGAACGCCTGCGTAGCTCAGTGAGCTAGATCGCCAGCGTAGCTCAGTGGTCTAGAGTGCCTGCGTAGCTCAGTGGTCTAGAGCGCCTGCGTAGCTCAGTGGTCTAGAGCGCTAGCGTAGCTCAGTGGTCTAGAGTGCCTGCGTAGCTCACTGGTCTAGAGCGCCTGCGTAGCTCAGTGGTCTAGAGCGATAGCGTAGCTCATTGGTCTAGAGTGCTAGTGTAGCTCAGTGGTATAGAGCGCTAGCGTAGCTCAGTGGTCTAGAGCGCTAGCGTAGCTCAGTGGTCTAGAGTGCCTGCGTAGTTCAGTGGTCTAGACCGACAGCGTAGCTCAGTGGTCTAGAGCGCTAGCGTAGCTCAGTGGTCTAGAGCGCTAGCGTAGCTCAGTGTTCTAGAGCGCTAGCGTAGCTCAGTGGTCTAGAGTGCTAGCGTAGCTCAGTGGTATAGAGCGCTAGCGTAGCTCAGTGGTCTAGAGCGCTAGCGTAGCTCAGTGGTCTAGAGCGCTAGCGTAGCTCAGTGGTCTAGAGCGCTAGCGTAGCTCAGTGGTCTAGAGCGCTAGCGTAGCTCAGTGGTCTAGAGCGCTAGCATAACTCAGTGGTCTAGAGCGCCGGAGTACCTCAGTGGTCTAGAGCGCTAGCGTAGTTCAGTGGTCTAGACCGCCAGCATAGCTCAGTGGTCTAGAGCGCTTGCGTAGCTCAGTGGTCTAGAGCGCTAGCGTAGCTCAGTGGTCTAGAGTGCTAGCGTAGTTCAGTGGTCTAGAGCGCTAGCGTAGCTCAGTGGTCTAGAGTGCTAGCGTAGCTCAGTGGTATACAGCGCTAGCGTAGTTCAGTGGTCTAGACCGCCAGCGTAGCTCAATGGTCTAGAGCGCTAGCGTAGCTCAGTGGTCTAGAGCGCTAGCGTAGCCCAGTGGTCTAGAGCGCTAGCGTAGCTCAGTGGTCTAGAGTGCTAGCGTAGCTCAGTGGTATAGAGCGCTAGCGTAGCTCAGTGGTCTAGAGCGCTAGCGTAGCTCAGTGGTCTAGAGCGCTAGCGTAGCTCAGTGGTCTAGAGCGCTAGCGTAGCTCAGTGGTCTAGAGCGCTAGCGTAGCTCAGTGGTATAGAGCGCTAGCGTAGCTCAGTGGTCTAGAGCGCTAGCGTAGCTCAGTGGTCTAATGCGCTAGCGTAGCTCAGTGGTCTAGAGCGCCTGAGTAGCTCAGTGGTCTAGATCGCCAGCGTAGCTCAGTGGTCTAGAGCGGCAGCGTAGCTCAGTGGTCTAGAGCGCTAGCGTAGTTCAGTGGTCTAGACCGCCAGCGTACCTCAGTAGTCTAGAGCGCTAGCGTAGCTCAGTGGTCTAGAGCGCTAGCGTAGCTCAGTGGTCTAGAGTGCTAGCGTAGTTCAGTGGTCTAGAGCGAAAGCGTAGCTCAGTGGTCTAGAGTGCTAGCGTAGCTCAGTGGTATACAGCGCTAGCGTAGTTCAGTGGTCTAGACCGCCAGCGTAGCTCAGTGGTCTAGAGCGCTAGCGTAGCTCAGTGGTCTAGAGCGCTAGCGTAGCTCAGTGGTCTAGAGCGCTAGCGTAGCTCAGTGGTCTAGAGTGCTAGCGTAGCTCAGTGGTATAGAGCGCTAGCGTAGCTCAGTGGTCTAGAGCGCTAGCGTAGCTCAGTGGTATAGAGCGCTAGCGTAGCTCAGTGGTCTAGAGCGCTAGCGTAGCTCAGTGGTCTAGAGTGCTAGCGTAGCTCAGTGGTATAGAGCGCTAGCGTAGCTCAGTGGTCTAGAGCGCTAGCGTAGCTCAGTGGTCTAGAGCGCCTGAGTGGCTCAGTGGTCTAGATCGCCAGCGTAGCTCAGTGATCTAGAGCGGCAGCGTAGCTCAGTGGTCTAGAGCGCCTGCGTAGCTCAGTGGTCTAGAGCGCCAGCGTAGCTCAGTGGTCTAGAGCGCTAGCGTAGCTCAGTGGTCTAGAGCGCTAGCGTAGCTCAGTGGTCTAGATCGCCAGCGTAGCTCAGTGGTCTAGAGCGACTGCGTAGCTCAGTGGTCTAGAGTGCCTGCGTAGCTCAGTGGTCTAGAGCGCTAGCGTAGCTCAGTGGTCTAGAGCGCTAGCGTAGCTAAGTGGTCTAGAGTGCCTACGTAGCTCAGTGGTCTAGAGCTCTAGCGTAGCTAAGTGGTCTAGAGCGCCTGAGTACCTCAGTGGTCTAGAGCGCCTGCGTAACTCAGTGGTCAAGACCTCCTGCGTAGCTCAATGGTCTAGAGTACTTGCGTAGCTCAGTGGTCTAGAGCGCCTGCGTAGCTCAGTGGTCTAGAGTGCTTGCGTAGCTCAGTGGTCTAGAGCGCTATCGTAGCTCAGTGGTCTAGAGCGCTACCGTAGCTCAGTGGTCTAGAGCGCCAGCGTAGCTCAGTGGTCTAGAGCGCCAGCGTAGCTCAGTGGTCTAGAGCGCTAACGTAGCTCAGTGGTCTAGAGTGCCTGCGTAGCTCAGTGGTCTAGAGCGCTAGCGTAGCTCAGTGGTCTAGAGCGCTAGCGTAGCTCAGTGGGCTAGAGCGCCTGCGTAGCTCAGTGGTCTAGAGAGCTAGCGTAGCTCAGTGGTCTTGAGCGTGTGCGTAGCTCAGTGGTCTAGAGCGCTAGCGTAGCTCAGTCGTCTAGAGCGCTAGCGTAGCTCAGTGGTCTAGAGCGCTAGCGTAGCTCAGTGGTCTAGAGCGCTAGCGTAGCTCAGTGGTCTAGAGCGCTAGCGTATCTCAGTGGTCTAGAGCGCCAGCGTACCTCAGTGGTCTAGAGCGCCTGCGTAGCTCAGTGGTCTAGAGCGCCAGCGTAGCTCAGTGGTCTAGAGCGGTAGCGTAGCTCAGTGGTCTAGAGCGCTAGCGTAGCTCAGTGGGATAGAGCGCCGGCGTAGCTCAGTGGTCTAGAGTGCTAGCGTAGCTCAGTGGTCTAGAGCGCTAGCGTAGCTCAGTGGTCTAGAGCGCCTTCGTAGCTCAGTGGTCTAGAGCGCTAGCGTAGCTCAGTGGTCTATAGCGCTAGCGTAGCTCAGATGTCTAGAGCGCTAGTGTAGCTCAGTAGTCTAGAGCGCTAGCGTAGCTCAGTGGTCTAGAGCGCTAGTGTTGCTCAGTGGTCTAGAGCACCAGCGTAGCTCAGTGGTCTAGAGCCCCTGCGTAGCTCAGTGGTCTAGAGTGCCTGCGTAGCTCAGTGGTCTAGAGCGCCTGCGTAGCTCAGTGGTCTAGAGTGCCTGCGTAGCAAAGTGATCTAGAGCGCCTGCGTAGCTCAGTGGTCTAGAGCGCTAGCGCAGCTCAGTGGTCTAGAGTTCCTGCGTAGCTCAATGGTCTAGAGCGCCTGCGTAGCTCAGTGGTATACAGCGCTAGCGTAGTTCAGTGGTCTAGACCGCCAGCGTAGCTCAGTGGTCTAGAGCGCTAGCGTAGCTCAGTGGTCTAGAGCGCTAGCGTAGCTCAGTGGTCTAGAGCGCTAGCGTAGCTCAGTGGTCTAGAGTGCTAGCGTAGCTCAGTGGTCTAGAGCGCTAGCGTAGCTCAGTGGTCTAGAGCGCTAGCATAACTCAGTGGTCTAGAGCGTAGCTCAGTGGTCTAGAGTGCTAGCGTAGCTCAGTGGTCTAGAGCGCTAGCGTAGCTCAGTGGTCTAGAGCGCTAGCATAACTCAGTGGTCTAGAGCGCTAGCGTAGCTCAGTGGTCTAGAGTGCTAGCGTAGCTCAGTGGTCTATAGCTCTAGCGTAGCTCAGTGGTCTAGAGCGCCTGAGTAGCTCAGTGTTCTAGATCGCCAGCGTAGCTCAGTGGTCAAGAGCGCCTGAGTAGCTCAGTGTTCTAGATCGCCAGCGTAGCTCAGTGGTCTAGAGTGCTAGCGTAGCTCAGTGGTCTAGAGCGCTAGCGTAGCTCAGTGGTCTAGAGCGGCAGCGTAGCTCAGGGGACTAGAGCGCCTGCGTAGCTCCGTGGTCTAGAGCGCCTGCGTAGCTCAGTGGTCTAAAGCGCCAGCGTAGCTCAGTGGTCTAGAGCGCTAGCGTAGCTCAGTGGTCTAGAGCGCTAGCGTAGCTCAGTGATCTAGATCCACAGCGTAGCTCAGTGGTCTAGAGCGCCTGCGTAGCTCAGTGGTCTAGAGTGCCTGCGTAGCTCAGTGATCTAGAGCTCTAGAGTAGCTCAGTGGTCTAGAGTGCTAGCGTAGCTAAGTGGTCTAGAGTGCTAGCGATCCTCAGTGGTCTAGAACGGCTGCGTAGCTCAGTGGTCTAGAGCGCTAGCGTAGCTCAGTGGTCTAGAGTGCCTGCGTAGCTCAGTGGTCTAGAGCGCCTGCGTAGCTCAGTGGTCTAGATCGCTAGCGTTGCTCAGTGGTCTAGAGCGCTAGCGTAGCTCAGTGGTCTAGAGCGCTAGCGTAGTTCAGTGGTCTGAAGCGCCTGCGTAGCTCAGTGGTCTAGAGTGCCTGCGTAGCTCAGTGGTCTAGAGCGCCTGCGTAGCTCAGTGGTCTAGAGCGCTAGTGTAGCTCAGTGGTCTAGAGCGCCTGCGTAGCTCAGTGGTCTAGAGTGCCTGCGTATCTCAGTGGTCTAGAGCGCCTGCGTAGCTCAGTGGTCTAGAGCGCTAGTGTAGCTCAGTGGTCTAGAGCGCTAGCGTAGCTCAGTGGTCTAGAGCGCTAGCGTAGATCAGTGGTCTAGAGCGCTATCGTAACTGAGTGGTCTAGAGCGCTAGCGTAGCTCAGTGGTCTAGAGCGCCTGCGTAGCTCAGTGGTCTAGAGCGCTAGCGTAGCTCAGTGGTCTAGAGCGCTAGCGTAGCTCAGTGGTCTAGAGCGCTAGCGTAGCTCAGTGGGCTAGCGCGCCAGTGTAGCTCAGTGGTCTAGAGCGCCTGCGTAGCTCAGTGGTCTAGAGCGCTAGCGTAGCTCAGTGGTCTAGAGCGCCTGCGTAACTCAGTGGTCAAGAGCGTTAGCGTAGCTCAGTGGTGGAGAGCGCTAGCGTAGCTCAGTGGTCTAGAGCGCCTGCGTAGCTCTGTGGTCTACAGCGCCTGCGTAGCTCAGTGGTCTAGAGCGGGAGCGTAGCTCAGTGGTCTAGAGCGCTAGCGTAACTCAGTGGTCTATAGCGATAGCGTAGCTCAGTGGTCTAGAGCGCTAGCGTAGCGCAGTGGTCTAAAGCGCTAGCGTAGCTCAGTGGTATAGAGCGCCTGCGTAGTTCAGTGATCTAGAGCGCTAGCGTAGCTCAGTGGTCTAGAGCGCTAGCCTAGCTCAGTGATTTAGAGCGCTAGCGTAGCTCAGTGGTCTAGAGCGCCTCCGTAACTCAGTGGTCAAGAGCGTTAGCGTAGCTCAGTGGTGTAGAGCGCTAGCGTAGCTCAGTGGTCTAGAGCGCTAGCCTAGCTCAGTGATTTAGAGCGCTAGCGTAGCTCAGTGGTCTAGAGCGCCTGCGTAACTCAGTGGTCAAGAGCGTTAGCGTAGCTCAGTGGTCTAGAGCGCTAGCGTAGCGCAGTGGTCTAAAGCGCTAGCGTAGCTCAGTGGTATAGAGCGCCTGCGTAGCTCAGTGATCTAGAGCGCTAGCGTAGCTCAGTGATCTAGAGCGCCAGAGTAGCTCAGTAGTCTAGAGCGCTAGCGTAGCTCAGTTTTCTAGAGCGCTAGCGTAGCTCAGTGGTCTAGAGCGCCAGCGTAGCTCAGTAGTCTAGAGCGCTAGCGTAGCTCAGTGGTCTAGAGCGCTAGCGTAGCTCAGTGGTCTAGAGCGCCTGCGTAGCTCAGTGGTCTAGAGCGCTAGCGTAGCTCAGTGGTCAAGAGCGCTAGCGTAGCTCAGTGCTCTAGAGCGGTAGCGTAGCTCAGTGACCTAGAGGGCCAGCGTAGCTGAGTGGTCTAGAGCGCCAGCGTAGCTCAGTGGTCTAGAGCGCCTGCGTAGCTCAGTGGTCTAGAGCGCCAGAGTAGCTCAGTGGTCTAGAGCGCCTGCGTAGCTCAGTGGTCTAGAGCTCCTGCGTAGCTCAGGGGTCTAGAGCGCCAGCGTAGCTCAGTGGTCTAGAGCGCTAGCGTAGCTCAGTGGTCTAGAGCGCCTGCGTAGCTCAGTGGTCTAGAGCGCTAGCGATCCTCAGTGGTCTATAACGCTAGCGTAGCTCAGTGGTCTAGAGCGCTAGCGTAGCTCAGTGGTCTAGAGCGCTAGCGTAGTTCAGTGGTCTAGACCGCCTGCGTAGTTCAGTGGTCTAGAGCGCTAGCGTAGCTCAGTGGTCTAGAGCGCTAGCGTAGCTCAGTGGTCTAGATCGCTAGCGTAGCTCAGTGGTCTAGAGCGCCTTCGTAGCTCAGTGGTCTAGATCGCTAGCGTAGCTCAGTGGTCTAGAGTGCCTGCGTAGCTCAGTGCTCTAGAGCGCTAGCGTAGCTCAATGGTCTAGAGCGCTAGCGTAGCTCAGTGGTCTAGAGCGCTAGCGTAGCTCAGTGGGCTAGAGCGTTAGCGTAGCTCAGTGGTCTAGAGCGCCAGCGTAGCTCAGTGGTCTAGAGCGTTTGCGTAGCTCAGTGGTCTAGAGCGCCTGCGTAGCTCAGTGGTCTAGAGCGCTAGCGTAGCTCAGTGGTCTAGAGCGCTAGCGTAGCTCAGTGGTCTAGAGCGCCTGCGTAGCTCAGTGGTCTAAAGCGCTAGCGTAACTCAGTGGTCTAGAGCGCTAGCATAGCTCAGTGGTCTAGAGCGCTAGCGTAGCTCAGTGGTCTAGAGCGCCTGCGTAGCTCAGTAGTCTAGAGCGCTAGCGTAGCTCAGTGGTCTAGAGCGCTAGCGTAGCTCAGTGGTCTAGAGCGCCTCCGTAGCTCAGTGGTCTAGAACGCTAGCGTTGCTCAGTGGTATACAGCGCCGGCGTAGATCAGTGGTCTAGAGCGCTATCGTAGCTCAGTGGTCTAGAGTTCCTGCTTATCTCAGTGGTCTAGAGTGCTAGCGTAGCTCAGTGGTCTATAGCGCCTGCGTAGCTCAGTGGTCTAAAGCTCTAGCGTAGCTCAGTGGGCTAGAGCGTCTGCGTAGCTCAGTGGTCTAGAGCGCTAGCGTAGCTCAGTGGTCTAGAGCGCTAGCGTAGCTCAGTGGTCTAGAGCGCTACCGTGGCTCAGTGGTCTAGAGCGCCAGCGTAGCTCAGTGGTCTAGAGCGGTAGCGTAGCTTAGTGGTCTAGAGCGCTAGCGTAGCTCAGTGGTCTAGAGTGGCCGCGTAGCTCAGTGGTCTAGAGCGCTAGCGTATCTCAGTGGTCTAGAGCGCTAGCGTAGCTCAGTAGTCTATAGCGCTAGCGTAGCTCAGTGGTCTAGAGCGCTAGCGTAGCTCAGTGGTCCTAGAGCGCCTGCGTAGCTCAGTGGTCTAGAGCGTCTGCGTAGCCTGGTGGTCTAGAGTGCCTGCGTATCTTAGTGGTCTAGAGCGCTAGCGTAGCTCAGTGGTCTAAAGCACTAGCGTAGCTCAGTGGTCTAGAGTGCCTGCGTAGCTCAGTGGTCTAGAGCGCTAGCCTAGCTCAGTGGTCTAGAGCGCTAGCATAGCTCAGTGGTCTAGAGCGCCTTCGTAGCTCAGTGGTCTAGAGCGCCTGCGTAGCTCAGTGGTCTAGAGCGCCTGCGCAGGTCAGTGGTCTAGAGCGCTAGCGTAGCTCAGTGGTCTAGAGCGCTAGCGTAACTCAGTGGTATAGAGCACTAGCGTAGCTCAGTGGTCTAGAGCGCCTGCGTAGCTCAGTGGTCTAGAGCGCCTGCGTAGCTCACTGGTCTAGAGCGCCTGCGTAGGTCAGTGGTCTAAAGCGCCAGCGTAGCTCAGTGGTCTAGAGCGCTAGCGTAGCTCAGTGGTCTAGAGTGCCTGCGTAGCTCAGTGGTCTAGAGCACTAGCGTAGCTCAGTGGTCTAGAGCGCCTGCGTAACTCAGTGGTCAAGAGCTCCTGCGTAGCTCAATGGTCTAGAGTACTTGCGTAGCTCAGAGGTCTAGAGCGCCTGCGTAGCTCAGTGGTCTAGAGTGCCTGCGTAGCTCTGTGGTCTAGAGCGCTACTGTACCTCAGTGGTCTAGAGCGCTACCGTAGCTCAGTGGTCTAGAGCGCCAGCGTAGCTCAGTGGTCTAGAGCGCCAGCGTAGCACAGTGGTCTAGAGCGCTAACGTAGCTCAGTGGTCTAGAGTGCCTGCGTAGCTCAGTGGTCTAGAGCGCTAGCGTAGTTCAGTGGTCTAGAGCGCTAGCGTAGCTCAGTGGTCTAGAGCGGTAGCGTAGCTCAGTGGTCTAGAGTGCTAGGGTAGCTCAGTGGTCTAGAGCGCTAGCGTAGCTCAGTGGTCTAGAGCCCCTGCGTAGCTCAGTGGTCTACAGCGCTAGCGTAGTTCAGTGGTCTAGAGCGCTATCGTAGCTCAGTGGTCTAGAGCGCCTGCGTAGCTCAGTGGTCTAGAGCGCCTGCGTAGCTCAGTGGTCTAGAGCACCTTCGTAGCTCAGTGGTCTAGAGCGCTTGCGTAGCTCAGTGGTCTAGAGCGCCTGCGTAGCTCAGTGGTCTAGAGCACCAGCGTAGCTCAGTGGTCTAGAGCGCTAGCGTAGTTCAGTGGTCTAGAGCGCTAGCGTAGCTCAGTGGTCTAGAGCGCCAGCATAGCTCAGTGGTCTAGAGCGATAGCGTAGCTCAGTGATCTAGAGCGCTAGCGTAGCTCAGTGGTCTAGAGCGCTAGAGTAGCTCAGTGGTCTAGAGAGCTAGCGTAGTTCAGTGGTCTAGAGCGCAAGCGTAGCTCAGTGGTCTAGAGCGCCTGCGAAGCTCAGTGGTCTAGAGCGCCAGCGTAGCTCAGTGGTCTAGAGCGCTTGCGTAGCTCAGTGGTCTAGAGCGCCAGCGTAGCTCAGTGGTCTAGAGCGCTAGCGTAGCTCAGTGGTCTAGAGCGCTAGCGTAGCTCAGTGGGCTAGAGCGCCTGCGTAGCTCAGTGGTCTAGATCGCTAGCGTAGCTCAGTGGTCTAGAGCGTGAGCGTAGCTCAGTGGTCTAGAGCGCTAGCGTAGCTCAGTCGTCTAGAGCGCTAGCGTAGTTCAGTGGTCTAGAGCGCTAGCGTAGCTCAGTGGTCTAGAGCGCTAGCGTAGCTCAGTGGTCTAGAGGGCCTGCGTAGCTCAGTGGTCTAGAGCGCTAGCGTAGCTCAGTGGTCTAGAGCGCTAGCGTATCTCAGTGGTCTAGACCGCCAGCGTAGCTCAGTGGTCTAGAGCGCATGCGTAGCTCAGTGGTCTAGAGCGCCAGCGTAGCTCAGTGGTCTAGTGCGCTAGCGTAGCTCAGTGGTCTAGAGCGCTAGCGTAGCTCAGTGGGCTAGAGCGCCGGCGTAGCTCAGTGGTCTAGTGCGCTATCGTAGCTCAGTGGTCTAGAGCGCTAGCGTAGCTCAGTGGTCTAGAGCGCCTGCGTAGCTCAGTGCTCTAGAGCGCTAGCGTAGCTCAGTGGTCTATAGCGCTAGCGTAGCTCAGAGGTCTTGAGCGCTAGCGTAGCTCAGTGGTCTAGAGCGCTAGCGTAGCTCAGTGGTCTAGAGCGCTAGTGTAGCTCAGTGGTCTAGAGCACCAGCGTAGCTCAGTGGTCTAGAGCCCCTGCGTAGCTCAGTGGTCTAGAGTGCCTGCGTAGCTCAGTGGTCTAGAGTGCCTGCGTAGCTCAGTGTTCTAGAGTGCCTGCGTAGCTCAGTGATCTAGAGCGCCTGCGTAGCTCAGTGGTCTAGAGCGCTAGCGCAGCTCAGTGGTCTAGAGTTCCTGCGTAGCTCAGTGGTCTGGAGCGCCTGCGTAGCTCAGTGGTATACAGCGCAAGCGTAGTTCAGTGTTCTAGAGCGCTAGCGTAGCTCAGTGGTCTAGAGCGCTAGCGTAGCTCAGTGGTCTAGAGCGCTAGCGTAGCTCAGTGGTCTAGAGCGCTAGCGTAGCTCAGTGGTCTAGAGCGCTAGCGTAGCTCAGTGGTCTAGAGTGCTAGCGTAGCTCAGTGGTCTAGAGCGCTAGCGTAGCTCAGTGGTCTAGAGCGCTAGCATAACTCAGTGGTCTAGAGCGCCTGAATAGCTCAGTGGTCTAGAGCGCTAGCGTAGTTCAGTGGTCTAGACCGCCAGCGTAGCTCAGTGGTCTAGAGCGCTAGCGTAGCTCAGTGGTTTAGAGCGCTAGCGTAGCTCAGTGGTCTAGTGCGCTAGCGTAGCTCAGTGGTCTAGAGCGCCTGCGTAGCTCAGTGGTCTAGAGCGCTAGCGTAGCTCAGTGGTCTAGAGCGCTAGCGTAGCTCAGTGGTCTAGAGTGCTAGCGTAGCTCAGTGGTCTAGAGCGCTAGCGTAGCTCAATGGTCTAGAGCGCTAGCGTAACTCAGTGGTCTAGAGCGCCTGAGTAGCTCAGTGGTCTAGATCGCCAGCGTAGCTCAGTGGTCTAGAGTGCTAGCGTAGCTCAGAGGTCTAGAGCGATAGCGTAGCTCAGTGGTCTAGAGCGGCAGCGTAGCTCAGGGGACTAGAGCGCCTGCGTAGCTCCGTGGTCTAGAGCGCCTGCGTAGCTCAGTGGTCTAGAGCGCCAGCGTAGCTCAGTGGTCTAGAGCGCTAGCGTAGCTCAGTGGTCTAGAGCGCTAGCGTAGCTCAGTGGTCTAGATCGCCAGCATAGCTCAGTGGTCTAGAGCGCCTGCGTAGTTCAGTGGTCTAGAGTGCCTGCGTAGCTCAGTGATCTAGAGCGCTAGCGTAGCTCAGTGGTCTAGAGCGCTAGCGTAGCTCAGTGGCCTCGAGCGCCTGCGTAGCTCAGTGGTCTAGAGTGCCTGCGTAGCTCAGTGGTCTAGAGCTCTAGCGTAGCTCAGTGGTCTAGAGCGCTAGCGTAGCTAAGTAGTCTAGAGTGCTAGCGATCCTCAGTGGTCTAGAACGGCTGCATAGCTCAGTGGTCTAGAGCGCTAGCGTAGCTCAGTGGTCTAGAGTGCCTGCGTAGCTCAGTGGTCTAGAGCGCCTGCGTAGCTCAGTGGTCTAGAGCGCTAGCGTTTGCTCAGTGGTCTAGATCGCTAGCGTAGCTCAGTGGGCTAGAGCGCTAGCGTAGTTCAGTGGTCTGAAGCGCCTGCGTAGCTCAGTGGTCTAGAGTGCCTGCGTAGCTCAGTGGTCTAGAGCGCCTGCGTCGCTCAGTGGTCTAGAGCGCTAGTGTAGCTCAGTGGTCTAGAGCGCCTGCGTAGCTCAGTGGTCTAGAGTGCCTGCGTATCTCAGTGGTCTAGAGCGCCTGCGTAGCTCAGTGGTCTAGAGCGCTAGTGTAGCTCAGTGGTATAGAGCGCTAGCGTAGCTCAGTGGTCTAGAGCGCTAGCGTAGCTCAGTGGTCTGGAGCGCCTGCGTAGGTCAGTGGTCTAGTGTGCCTACGTTGCTCAGTAGTCTAGAGCTCTAGCGTAGCTCAGTGGTCTAGAGCGCTAACGTAGCTCAATGGTCTAGAGTACTAGCGATCCTCAGTGGTCTAGAACGCCTGCGTAGCTCAGTGGTCTAGAGCGATAGCGTAGCTCAGTGGTCTAGAGCGCCTGCGTAGCTCAGTGGTCTAGAGTGCCTGCGTAGCTCAGTGGTCTAGGGCGCCTGCGTAGCTCAGTGGTCTAGAGCGCTAGCGTAGCTCAGTGGTCTAGAGCGCTAGCGTAGCTCAGTGATCTAGAGCGCTAGCGTAGCTCAGTGGTGTAGAGCGCTAGCGTAGCTCAGTGGTCTAGATCGCTAGCGTAGCTCAGTGGTCTAGAGCGCCTGCGTAGCTCAGTGGTCTAGATCGCTAGCGTAGCTCAGTGGTCTAGAGCGCTAGCGTAGCTCAGTGGTCTAGAGCGCTAGCGTAGCTCAGTGGTCTAGAGCGCTAGCGTAGCTCAGTGGTCTAGAGCGCTAGCGTAGCTCATTGGTCTAGAACGCCTGCGTAGCTCAGTGGGCTAGATCGCCAGCGTAGCTCAGTGGTCTAGAGTGCCTGCGTAGCTCAGTGGTCTAGAGCGCCTGCGTAGCTCAGTGGTCTAGAGCGCTAGCGTAGCTCAGTGGTCTAGAGTGCCTGCGTAGCTCACTGGTCTAGAGCGCCTGCGTAGCTCAGTGGTCTAGAGCGATAGCGTAGCTCATTGGTCTAGAGTGCTAGTGTAGCTCAGTGGTATAGAGCGCTAGCGTAGCTCAGTGGTCTAGAGCGCTAGCGTAGCTCAGTGGTCTAGAGTGCCTGCGTAGTTCGGTGGTCTAGACCGACAGCGTAGCTCAGTGGTCTAGAGCGCTAGCGTAGCTCAGTGGTCTAGAGCGCTAGCG
>JAQNBH010000116.1:0-15000 GCA_028752905.1 Cladorhizidae sp. MBARI D1340-BT2
CTAATGTGTTTCAGAGAACATTGCGGCAGGAGTTTTAGTAGCATTACCAGGCCTGTTTATAGCTGCAAATGTCTGTAGCTGTCCACAGTTTCCTAATGAGTATCTTGCTGCTCTTATGTTAGTTAAGTAGCTAGCTTCCAAACATCATAACCACAATGGAGAAACTCTTAGGGCATGGTCAGATATGTTGAATATGTGCACAGCAATACAGGATATATTTGGGGGGTAATTTTATTCCCAAGAGCATATCCTCACTCTATACCATATGGCAAGTGACGTGATGGGAATGTAGAGCAAATATTTAACTATTGTGGCTATACTACTTTAAATTTATTCTAGTGCATGCAAACCCAATTACTTCATAGTTAGGGCAACTCAAGACTTCTCAAGTTTCAGGCATCTTCTGGGAAAGTCTAAAACTTCCATTTGGAACTCGTCTCACAAATACGCAGACATAAGAAAATATCTACCTTTTTTTTGTGAGTACCATCACAGAAAGTAACATAATAATCTCCTGCAAATTATGAATTTTGCGTCAAAATTATTCTTCTACCAGCCTTCTTTGGGTGCATGCAGTACCTTCCACTCTCTGCAATGTTCACTAACATAACACTTATTGGCTGTCTCTGTCACCAATCATGTCGCTGCCCCATATCCATGTCAACCAATCATAGACCTAGGATTGCCTCATGTGTATGGTTAGGTATACGACTAAACAAACCAAAGTTTGGTGACAATATCATTAAACTTGCTCTGCAACCTGAGTTCTCAACAACTTTTTGGCTTACGACAGATTATTCTCTATGGTAATGTTGATGCTGATATCAGACTGCTGCTATGAAGTAACGTGCTTTGCACTTCAATAGGTCAACATCCCTAGTCCAATGTGGAAGGATTTCATAGAGCATTCACTAGTCTGGCATGTTCTAGTCTAAGCAGAGAGTATGGCCAGACCTATTCAAAAGACAAAAAGAGTTTTCCTTAATCAATGTTGAGCTCAAGATCTGTGATATTATGAAGAACTGGATAAATTTAGCTTGAGTGGCAGTGGTATGCAGTATAGGAGAATGGATTGCCAATGATTTTATGTGGAGCTAAAAATAGCTGAAGATCTTCCACACTGAAGTTCAGTTATCGATGATTTTCAATTATTAGAACTCCATTTGTTGGAATAATTGGGCGGCTACAATACGTATGCAGCTTAATAAAATCAGGCAGATCATTCCTGAGAAGAAACTGACCTGCCAGCACATTAGCTAGAGAGCTCCATTATAGCACCAGGATCAGAATGAGTGTCTGTCAGCTTTGGTTGGCCTGCATTGTCCAAGCATAGAATAGGGGGAGTATTGGTGTTGAGAAGTGATCTTAATTCCAATGCCCCATGATGATAGGAGTGTGGAATATTCTTGTCAGGAGGGCAATGGTATTAAGATTAACTACCACAAGCATAGAAAATCCCTCACATCATGGTGAAGGAACTGTTTCCATTAGTGATTGGGCAAGCTTTATGGGAAAAAATTGTGGTGGGCATAAGCAGCTAAATACTGGTGTAGCAGTGTTGTATTGGTGGCCATCCTGATATTAGGTGGTAGAACGGTTTTCAATAATGTGATGAACCTCATGAAAAGCCTGTTCTTCTTTTGCTCTAATATAATCTGCTAATTATAAGCCAGCACATCCCTGGGAGAGAGAATAGAGCAGTGGATAATCTGTACCAAAATGATGTATCATATTTCTGTGCCCGGTCCCTTCAGCCATCAGAGAACCTGATGTCGTCTTACAAGAACTGTAAGTAACTCTAGTATCTAGCTGGCCGAACTGGGCTAAAGAGAGGTGAAGAAACTTATTGATTAGGAATGGCCAAGGTTACATACTGCAGTAGTCAGTAAAAATACCAGGAATTTTAAATTGCAGGGGGGCTTCAGGCAGTTCAGCAACAGAGATGGGGTGCCGTGCAGCTTCATGTCATAGATTGCTGGGTCGGGGTTAACCATCATTCCATCAAGTATACTTGTCAGCAATCTGATTTCTTACATCGTTGATGGCAAGAAAGACCACTTGGAGCCTGCCCATCAACATCTACAATACAGTCTGCAGGGAATCAAATGGTTGCAAGCATACCAAGGTTTGAGAAATGACAGAAATTGCCATATATCTCCTGATATTCTTATAAAGCTGAAAGGAGGTGGGGGGGCCACTCATACCATTGTACATCACACATTGGGATGCATGCTGCTTTGACCTCTGTTGCTTTCCAAAATCAGGAGAAATGAAATGACAGTCTATCAGAAGCCTCTATGAACCAACATGCCACTTGTCTTGCTCAGCTATTGCAGTGTGTCATCCGTCCAGCCAGGACATCATAAGAATGACTATTACAGTCGAAGATAGACAATTTTCATCACGGAATCCAGCTCTTCATCGGGAAGAAAAAGTCTGATATCTGTCCAGTCAGGACTCTGCTTAACCTCAGGCCCACTCTCTGTGTTTCGAGACAGCACATATCTGACATGTCATTGGTTAGTGGTTGCATGACGGTCCCCAGCCAAGGCAGGGTTAGATGCATCTGGGTACTGTAGACCCAAATGCATTCAACGTATTGGGATCTACACTATAGTTCGGATAAGGGAAAACTTTGGATATTAGTTTTGTGTGTGTTGCTGACTTTATGAATAATAGAATTCAGATATTTTGATTGATTGTGCAAGTATTGTTCAGATAATGGAAAACTTTGGATATATGAAAAGCAAGCAAGTCATTATAAACTTGTCGATACTGACTCGGGTGTTTAATAATTGCTAATATCATTAGCGATTTTAGTCTGCAGGGTCATGGAATGTGAGCAGATTTCTTCCGAAGGAGAAGCAGCTATGTCCTCAGTAGCAGCCATGCTGTCTTATACACATATTCATTCATTTACAGTATTTTTGTGTATATTTTATACGAGCAATTGTTGTTGATTACTACATTCTGTACAATAACACTATTTACTAAAATGAGATGCAAGAGTTCTTTGCTTCAGGTTATCATGCCTCTTTGTGCATGCCAGATTTCTCACTCCTTTAACAACCACCAGTGCTCTCTCGGAGGATTCAGAATTGCCTGCAACACTTGGTGGTGTGTCTCATCATGCCAGTTTGCCCCTAGCAAATGGTGTGCTTCTGATACTCCTTCATGTAACTTTTCATGGAATTCCACTGAGACTGGATGCCTTGGCCCCTATTCTGAATGAAATAGAAATATAGAGTGCTTCCAAGCTGGTCGTCTTTAGCAAGGCTCATGACATGACTTGAAATCTCCACTGACTATAAATGGTGCTGCTAACTGTCGAAGTTTTGTTTCATTCTTCATGACCTCTGTTATCGTTGCATTTCTACTGCCATACTCTTGTGAGAGTCTAGCTCAAGTGGTTCCTTAAAATATCTGCCAAGCACAGCCATCTATGACTCATTAGATAAAACTGTGCTCTTCCTTTTGCAGGCTTAGCAAACTGATTTGACTTTCACCTGCAAATCTCTAGCTCTCCCTAATGAAATCTCCCATTGAGATCATTACCATGCAACTGAGTTTGAATAATCCGACGTTCTGATACATGAAAGTCTACTGTGCCACAGCTTCAGGCAGCCACAAGTCACAAATAAGGGCATGGAAGATTCAGTTACCTAGAAACCTGGAGCTTGCAGGAGCTTGGCATACATAGAGTACATTTATACCTTAAGAGAACAGCTAGCCAGTTACTCCAGGGTGCCAGTGTCATAAAGTACCGTAATTACATTTCAATATGAACTATGGGTACAATAGCTAATGATGGGGAATGGTGTGCAACAGTGATTGGTGGAAAGGAATGGAGGCAATATGTTGCTTTACTGGTTGGGCCAGATGCTGGGCCTCACAGCATCTCTAGCAATTTGTTAATGAGGGGTTTGGTTTCTGTCCAGAGCCTGGCAAGTCCTACATGGCCCTGGCAGTTGAGGCACTAGCAAGAGGTAGGTAGAGTTATAACATCAAGGAAGAACACAAGTATTTACAGATATATTCTGTTGATATGTTCTTTTTACTTATAACTTTCCCCATTGGCATCCTTAAACTCTTAGAATGCGAAGGGAGTTACCCAAGAAATTTCCCCTGCACACGGACACTTTTATTGGAATCACCTGTTTTTTTAAATTACCTGATGTTTTTATTATTATTTTTTTTGTGTGTGTGTCTCGTTGAGGTGAGTGTTCATTGATATTCAGACTATCTCCTAACTTTCTACCTTACACGAGGCTAGAAGAATCTTTAGAGATGGCAAGACAAGTGAAGCTAGACTCCAAGTAAGATTATTATGTGGATGAGCTAACCAGTTTGTTACATAGTGTGCTCGAATTTTGTTTTAGCTAGATCATTTTTATAGCTAGCTAGCTAGTTGTATATAGGCTATCTTTTTTGGTAGCGCTCAAGGTAGCTAGCTGTAGGTCATCTTATAGCTAGCGCTCGAAGTAGACAGTTGTAGGTCATATTTATATAGCTTAGCTAATTAGTAAAGTAAATAATTGTAGGTCATCTTTGGATAGCAAAGTTTCTAGCTCTCGAGGTATAGTAGTTTAGGCCATCTTTATATCTAGCAAAGTAGCTAGCGCTTGAAGTGTATAGGCAGTTTTAGCTGATCTCTATAGCTAGCAAATTAGAAGTTGTCAGTTTTAGATTATCATTATAGCTATGGCTAGCGCTTTAAGTGTCTAGGCAGTTTTAGCTGATCTTTAAATAGCTAGCAAATTAGCTAGCGCTTGAAGTTGGAAGTTTTAGATGATCATTATAGCTAGCAAATTAGCCAGCGCTTGAACTGTATAAGCAGTTTTAGCTGATCTTTATAGCTAGCAAATTAGCTAGCGCTTGAAGTATGCAGTTTTAGATGGCTAGGAAATTAGCTAGTGATTGAAGTTGGTAGTTTTAGATGATCATTATAGCTAGCAAATTAGCTAGCGCTTGAAGAAGGCAGTTGTAGCTGATATATATATAGCCAGGAATAGCTAGCACTGGAGGTAGCTAGACAGCCAAGCAAACCATGGTATTCTATAGCCAGTACTAGTATATATTTCAGCTCAGCTAGCTTTGGGATGATCTAGCAACAATGCATTTATATTACATATCCACTATAAATATTATTCATAGTCATAGTTGTTTGCATACATAGGATTGGTAAAAGTTGTGCTACTGGAAGAAAAAACAATCAAGAAAAAGTGAAGAAAGAAATTTAAAAAAAACGAGTTATGATGTGGATTGTAAGTGACACAGGACTAACTTTTGTGAGGTATAGTTCAAAGCCAGGTGTAATAAATAAACCTACTTTACAAATCTTACATCTAAATGAAGTTCTGACTTCCATTTTTTGCTGCTGCACAGGTAGTAAGCACACAGAGACCTTTTGCCATTGCTATTTGGGGGAAGGTGCACTATGAAGTGCCTTCCTGTAAGTCTGGCTAGTTCAGCCACTGGATGATTGTGAAGGATGGACACTTCAAGCTGAGCTTCTGTCAGGCCTGCATCCAGAAGAAATCCAACAGCAACCTTCACTAAGAAGGACTGGTGTGTTGCTCTTCGGCCAGTCCATGGTGTCCCTTTATATATTATGTATGCATTTACCAATGCCAGGTTGAGGAGATGAAAAGCTGCCCGTTTCCACCATTTCTGTGTCCTATGTTGGAAGGTATAGTAACTCATCAGCTGATTGGATTTGTCAACCCCACCCATGTGACTCGACAATGGCTTTTGGCTTTATGACCTCCTCCATGCCAGTTGCTGACAGCCTTGTCTTCTTCCTCTTTGCTATAGTGCTATCATCGTGGATAGTACTCAGAATGGTCACAGCTCTCTTGTCCCTCAATTTCAAGGCAAGGACACCATTTGTACTTATAAACTTGATGTCACCCTTTTTCATTTTGTCTTTGGCCTTGATACATGCAGGTCCCCCCCTCCTGTTCACCCGAACTGCACCACATGCACCGAAGCCACTACTTTTTAGGGTGAGGAACAAGTCTGGACTGGTGTACAAATGGTGTCCTTTATTCTCCATCCCTTCCACTAGCTTCATCACCACATCATGTGTTGTTCTGTAGCAGAGGGGCTCTCATTTCTCTGGGAGACCCCCAAAAAAGAACAAGAACTGAAAAGGGAAAAAAGCAGGAAGGAAAAAGGGGATAATGAAGAAGAGCGAGAAGGAAGTGAAAAAAGAAAGAAAAAAGTGGGGGGAAAGACTAAGAAGTGAATTATATTTATTATACAGTATTATAGTAGTTTTCTACATGGCTATTTAGTGTGTATATATTATATATACAGTTTCCTCACCAGCATAGAGATTCCAACTGTACATATATCCACCGGAGCCGTCTGCCAGGACGTAGGCTTTCATGCCCCACTTGATAGGCTTCATTGGCATGTACTGGATAAACCACAGCCGTCCCTTGAAGCCTATCATATATTCATCGACTGATATTTCTCTCCCCAGCTGGTAAAAGGTTTTGAATTTGTCTAGTAAATGCTCCATAAGTGGCCGTATTTTGAACAGGGCATCATATCCTGGCCGACCCCTAGGTACATCTTCTCTCCATCATTTAGGTGAAAGAAGCGCGAGACAAAATCGGTCTCCCGATGATAGAGGAGAGGCATGACGTGGTGAAGGGCCATTTCTTGCACCAATAGTCCTCAATCCGATGCTTATTATCCATGCTCATAGCAATAAAGGGCAAGAAACTTTACCATTTCACTGACTGAGCACCTTTTCCACTCCCTGACTCTTGATCGAAGAGGTAAGTCTTTATTTCCAGCCATGAATTGCTCAGCATACAAATTTGTTTCGTTCACAACTCTCCTCAGGATATTGTCGTCCAGAAAAAGCTGAGCAAACTCCAAAGGCTCTTTTCCTTCCATGTCAACAGTACACCCAGATGCCTGGCTAAAGGAGATGGAAGAACTGGAACAAGAAGTACTGGCACCAGAACTGCTACCACTTAAGCTACACTCACCACCAACTACGCCATCACTAACACTATCAGCTACCTCACAAACTCCAACATCCTCATTATCCTCACTATAATTCTTCACTATGAAGCCATCAAAATCATCATCACTCTCATCATCCAACATACACAGCACTTTATCTGTATCACAATATTTAGCCATAGTTACACCCCACAATATTTAATTAAACTTGCTATATATCTGTTGTAATCTGATAATGCCAAACTGTACAAAGCTCTTAACTAAATCAATAGCTCCTCTATCTAAATAACTTAGAAACAGCTGTAAATCAAGCAGCTGCTCAGTATACCCACTTGTAAAGCATTGCATCTTCTGGGGACACTATATATCCCAAGTGTGAAATTGATTTTTTCAGGAGGACAATAATACCACATGAAACATGCTAGGAAGCATCTTGGAATGTGATATAAGCAACCCAGTAAATCACACAGGAGGCTGTTTACAAGATAGCTGATCCATAAATTTTTTTTTGTAAAATCATCCAATTTACTTTTAGCCCAGAGCTTTGTTGATAAAATTGGTTTTCTATCCAAGATCTACAAGTGTGCCAAGTAGAAGAGCCTGAGAAGCTGTCCAAGTAGCAATAAGGCTAGTTTAAGAAGCTTATAAGCAAGGGCGTACACAGACTTTTGAAAAGGGGGGTTAAGTATATATGTCGGATGTGGCTGAAAGACATGGTGAGGATATATAGTGCAAGAGGGAAATATATATGACCCATCCAGCACAAAGCCCTATCCAGCACAAATCGTGGAAACTCCAAAAATATTTACAGAGATGATTTTTATTAAGCAACCTTCAAAAATGTACAGACAAAATTACTGAAATAATAAGCTAACATTGAATTCTGCATGGATGTTGTTCTACGTAAAGTTTGCAACAGTATCGATCCATTCCCGTATTAATGCTAAGGCACTGAGTCTTTCCTCACTTGTTTAAACATCGAAGTGTGTAAGCAGATCGTTCATAAGTACGGGAACTGAGTGGGAGTGTAGCAAAAAGGTTCAAATGGGACATTTGAAAGGGTTTTGGGGCAGCAGAGTTTAAGCAATTCACTCAGAGTTTGAGGACGCTCATCTGGTTAAATTTGTAGCCACCTTGACTTCCAGCGATGTAACTCTTCATCAAGTATACTCACATTTGGTAGATCTTCAGAATAGAAAGTAACAGCAGGTTCAATATTAACAAAGGATGAAGTAGTGATATGGATGGGCAAGAGGTATTGCAATGAAGCTACCTGGTTGGTATGCTTAGTAAATCTTGATGTATAATGTGGTCAAGAAAAGGGATGACTACAGCCCATTTAAAATAATCCTCAACTGAATTAGTGGATTCAGACGATGCTGCTGTCGCTGAGTTGTGCGTGGCATCGAAATAGTTATATTGGACTGAACTACCCATCTAGAACAATGCCGAAAGATACGCTGTGAAAAATTATCAACATTTGCTCTCTCTCTTTTTAATTCATTGCAACAGTCTTGTACTATTGTCACTCCAGAGGTAAGGTCTTGGCACTTTCTTGTAATTTAACAACAGCTCCTTTAATAGACCTATAGAGAGTGACTAGGGAATACAAAAATGCAAAGGACTCCAACGTTTTCATGTATGCAAGTGCATTTTTCTTATCATCAGTAGTCCAACCATCTTTAAAGTTCAGAAATTCACTATTTCCATAGAGTACTATCTCACACATTTCAATTAGAAAAGGATGATATAGACAGAAACGCTCCCAGCCATTGATGTTCTCTACCCATCGAGTAAAGCAAACGTTGATTATTGAAGACTGATTTTTGCCAATCTGAGACCTCTTCTGAATGATTGCTTTAAGGAGGCCCTCTCTTTTAGCTGAATCCTTAATCGATAATGTGAAACCTTTTATCTGACTACACAGTTTCTTATAGGTGGAACAGAACAGGAACTTATGATAGTCAGATTATGGAATGACTTGCACAATGGGTGTACAATGCCTTGGGATGCTTCTCTCGAAGTAAGGCCTGCACACCAGCTATCTCCCCACTCATTCATTGAGACCCCATCATACCCTTGCCCTCGCAAATCACTCAGTGATAAGCCAAGCCCTTCCATGGTCTGTAAAATGGCATTTGCTACATCAGCTGCTCGGACTCTCTCAAGTTTTACAATGAAACAAACTCTTCTCGAATGTCACCATGGCCATCAACAAAGTGAAGGCATATGTGTAAATGCTCTACATTGTGACATGAAACCTCATCAGCTAGAACGGAAAAATATTTTGCTTCTTTTATCTCAGATATTGTTTTGGCAAGAATCATATCATAGCCTATATTATTAATAATTACATTTTGAGTCCTTGGTGATAAGTGTGTTGCATTCTTTGCCTTGGTACAATAAAGATGCTCATATAAAACACTGTCCATCCCCGCAAAAGATTTTAGCAGTGCTAAAAAGTTTCCAGGATTCTTTGACGAGGCAACATCCTCTAACTTTCCACGAAATGCCATACCCCTTTTGCCTAAAAAAAGAATTGCTCATGCCTCAGTATTGTCTTTTTTCACATATTTCCTTTTGAACAGCAGTGCTTGTCATTACATTTACTCGTGATGCTGGATTTTCAATTGTGCATCTGCTTGCTGCAAACAATCACGATGGTATTGAAGCTTCGCATGATTACTCAGAGTGCAACTCATCTTGATCCAGTTAGAAAAAGGTTTAATTACCAGGTAACCTTTATCTTTACATTGGCTAGGTGGAAGAAACAGAGCACAAGGCGTACAAAATACACCATCTACCTTAGAACAGTAGACTAGCCAAGGATATTTAATGAGCCACAATAAAATTATGTTAAACTTTTGGTGATAGCTATGTAATAAGGTGCCAGTAATGACACTAGGCAATTGTACATCGTGGTGACATAAGAAAGAGTCTAGCACCACTAGAAAGCTCATTAATTAAACAAGCAGCATCATCAATAGACCTATTTGCAGATAATAAACATATGATTCTGGTCCTTCGGCACTTTCACTTGAGCATTCATTAACTACAGGAACTTCATCTTCATTTCAGCTTTCCAGAGTGGTACTGATTTCAGAACGATCCAGATCCGACTGAGGTTAATACTACAGGTTCAATCCTTTTCTGATGAGTAAGCATATGAAATTCCTGGTATATGTTACTTACTTTAGAATACTGTTTGGGTGTTTATGGGATTTTAGGAATTGTTAACAAAACCTCTTGGAACAAATAAAGAAATTATGTTATGCCTTTGACATAAGAAGCCTAATAATCTATACGTCTAGCTAGTTTAGAACATATGTAATTTTTTACATCAATATGAAGACATGCAGAGAAATATGTCATGAAAAGTTGTGTATTGATAACCCATTTTTCTCAGCTAATGTCGTGAAATTATATTTTATTTTCAGTTAGCTTATGATCATAGTCGGCACCATCTACAATCCAAATACCAACTTTGCAGTTTTCTGTGATGATTTGACTGGGTGGATATAGCAGCAACAAATATAACATGTAACAATTATGTCGAATAACAATAACAATATGCCAATTAACATTAATAACATGCCAAATAACAATATAAACTATATGCCAAATAAAAGTAATAACATGTAACAATATGCCAAATATCAATAACATGAAACAATATACGCCAAAATAACAATAATAACATGTAACAATATACCAAATAACAATAATTACATGTATAAACAATATGCCAAATAACAATAATTACATGTAACAATATACCTAACAACAATAATAACATGTAACAATATACCAAATAACAATAATGCCAAATTACAGTAAAAATATAACAAATAACAATAATAACATTTAACAATAAGCCAAATAACAATAATAACATGTAACAATATGCCAAATAACAATAATAACATGTAACAATATACCAAATAACAATAATTACATGTAACAATATACCAAATAACAATAATAACATGTAACAATATAACAATTTGCCAAATAACAATAATAACATGTAACAATATGCCAAATAACAATAATAACATGTAACAATATACCAAATAGCAATAATAACATGTAACAATATGCCAAATAACAATAATAATATGTAACAATATGTGACCGAATTTGCGTAAACCCACCTAAACGGGATTTTTTTTAAAGTGAAATTATTTAATAATCGGCACCTATGATACCTAATGATCATATCCTAAAAGTTTTAAACTGTTTGATAATGTTTCCTTCGAGCTATAGCATTAATAGTTGCGCTCCTTCAAGTACAACAATAGGATTATTGCTTTTATAAAGCGTTGTCAGGGTGCGGGCGAAACGAAGCCGTATACTTCCGTAAATGTGTAATTAGAGCTATTACCATGCCCTTGGCGTTCTATTGCCACGCCCAGGGTCTAAAAAATGGAAGGATAGTATGGATGACTGGAGTAGGACTCTTTCTAAGCAGCGGTAAGGTACAGATTAGTTAGTTAGGAGTTGTAGAAAGAGTTGATCAGCTATGTTTGGACAATCTTGCGTAGTTTTGTTCGAGCTATTGCCACGCCCTCGGCCTAAAAAGATGGAAGAATAGTATGGACGACTGGAGTAAGGACTCGTTCTAAGCAGCGGTAAGTAGCAGATTAGTTAGATAGGAGTTGTATATGTTGTAGAATGAGTTGATCGACTATGTTTGACATCTAATCTTATGTAGTTTGCTTCTGTAACAAAGTTGAACTTTATTTATTCTTTAGAAACAAGTTGAGAATAAATTATGGTAAGTTCACCTCTTATTATTGCTAGCTTGCTTCTAGTTAAACATGTTTGCTACATTTTCATGTGACTTATCTGCTAGAAAATAATGTTTGATAGCTAACTAGTTATGATGTACAAAGTTTATGATATAATAAGAAGCTGTGATGAATGAAGTTGACATCTTCTTTTAGGTAATGGGGTTATGTTCTGAGGAGGCAAGGTGCAGTTGATTGGGAGAGGCATTCTGGTGGTTGCAGGACTTGGATCAGGACAAACAATATCCTGACAATGAGGGGGACAGAATTCTCGTATTTTTTCGAAAAGGTATTTCTTCCTTTCTGGAGTAAGACCTTCTGGTATATTTGTGGGGGGGAGTTCATTTTTATGTGGCTTCCAGTCTTTATACTGTTCCACTAGAAGAGGCAGCCTTTTCTCTATCGCATCCGTCCCTGTCCTGACCATAGCAACTCCTGGTTCTTTTGATGAGAACTTCAAGCGGTGAAATGTCTTGATCCCAACAAATGCCTGTCTCCTATAGTACTTTGTGAAGTAGTTTGCCCAGTTGTACTGTGGAACTAAAATAGTTCCGACTTCCCTCCCCACCAACTGGGCATTGTTCACTTTTGCGGAACTGTTGACAACATCAGCAATGTCTTGTAGGCACCCGACCTTTGTCCTTCTGTATTTTTGCTTCAGCAAGCCAAACCTGACTACATTCCTGGTGACAGCCAAGGGCAGTCTGTTGTGAGGTAGCCTTTTGTGGTTGCCATGTTCTCTTGTAGTCAGACCCACAGCAGTGTAGTGGATTTTGAGGGATTTAAATCTGTCTATTCCTGGAGTGTTATGGTACATTGTTGTACTGTAATAATATTTCCCACAGTATAGTATGACATTGTACCTACCAATACTATGCAGCATAAGGAAGGTGACCTTGCAAATCCTCAAACCATGGTGATAGAAGACTATCCTGGACCTCTGCCGTGGTATTGTGGTATGGTGTTATCCTTCCCCTACTGTGTCTTCATTATTAATATTAGCCATAATTTGTCCCAGGATTACCATATCGACCTGTTCCCTGCTCAGTGATGCACATTGGTCTCTCACGTCTTGGTAGTGCTCTGCAGTAAACTGTGAGGAGCATGGTTTTCCTTTAAACATCACACAGCCACACCCCTTCAGCAAGAATGCTGTAAGTTTGGGATCCTAAAGGAATAATAGCCATGTTTATTATGCAGATGCCATGTGTTACACCTACAATAAAGGGAAGTGCTGCTGGCTCAAGTGCTATTGATGAAGAAGGCTGTGGTAGTGATGATGGAGTCTGGGATGGGTGTCCGCTCAATGGTGAGAAGAGGTCCTCCTCAAGAGTGGAGAAGAGAGGTGGATCTTCATCGCCACAGTCATCATCTTCTGAAGATTCTAAATTTCATTTTAATGTATTTTTTATAGTATTAAGTATTATTTCGTATTATATCATGCTTTGAAAGTTACCATCAGATTCCATTACTTCATTGAACTCGTTGTCTTCAGTGCCTGTACAGTAAAATTCAATGATCTATTGAGGGTGTAAATATTACCATACTTGGCCCATCCAAGGTGAAGTAATCTGCTAATAGTTCATTGAGGGCGTGTTCGTCAGACCTTCCTACCAGGTCTCGTCCTTCCCTGGCCCACCTGTTGAGAGCGCTGGCTACGTTCTGTGAACTGGACATCGCGGGATAACATGATTGCAACCAAACTTAGCACGCCTAATGCGCACGAAAAGAGCATAGCAACGCCTCCGTTCACGAATGGTAAGTATCGACCTATCTTACAGTAAAGGCTTATTTCTCCTTCTAGAAATAGCGCCTGGGCTTATGACTGCCACTGGTTTATATATAAAGGATAGTTATAGCCATTGGCACAAAGACCAAAAAATCGTCTTTTAAAAAAAAATTAATAAAACGGCAATATCTCAATTAATGCTTTCCCCCGTTTAGGTGGGTTTTCGCAAATCCGGTCACATATACCAAATAACACCATAGGTCTCACAGGAGATGTGGTATTCACGTAAGAGCTCAGTTCTTAGTTTTGGGTAGTCTTTCTGCTGATCTGCAGGCATGGAGGCGACAGCAGTGAGACCTGCACCGGAGAGGGAGCTGCGTAAGATGAAGGCCCACTGATTACATGGCCATTAGCCAGCCTCAGCCGTAGCCTCAAATGCCTCCAGGTAGGCCCCCATACTCGTCTGTCCATTCGGTAAACTTAGGGATGGATAGCTTTGGCATCGGAGGGGGTCGAGGTGCAGTAGGGAGAGGTCTGGACAACTCGGCCAACATCTGCAGGAACCTCTGCTGCTGCAGAGTGTCTCTCTCCTCCTGCCTAGCCTGGGCCTCCTCCCACCTCTGGGCTTCTCAAGTCTCTCTCTCTTCCTGTTTAGCCTGGGCCTCCTCCCGTTTCTGTGCCTCTCGATCTGACCGAGTCTGGTCGATTTGGATCCACTGCTGGAGGAATCTGTCCATGGGACTGATAGGAAAGTTGGCCTCTGGGGTGCCCCAATGACCTCGATGGGATTCTTGGAGCATCCATCTCTCCTTCTCCTCTGACATGTCAAGTCAGGGCGATTGGGAAGAGAGGAAAAAAATTAATTCAATACAAACTACAAAACCTCTTCCTGGCAACTGAAGGGTCGGTTTTCAACCCACAAGGCCATGCCCTGGGTGTCTCCAGCTAGCTAAGCAACACCTTTTCTCTAGCTACTGGCTGGTCCAGATCTCCTTTTTACAAGAGATCCCACTGCTGCCGCCACTGTCGGGGAAATTTCACCCTTATCTAAAACCTTTCTTCCTCAATAAGAAAATGGTACTGCTGTAGCCCGAGCAGTTAGCTACCTCTGGGTGAATACCCCACGATGTCTAGGTACTCCAGGCATTGGCTACTCCATCAATCATCACCCTACCTAGACCACTGATCTCCTTGACCCAAGTCTCAGTCCTCTCTACTTAGGACCTTACTCCAATGTCACCCCTCAGGTTGACTCTCTCTATCTCTTTGTCCCTGTCAGGGAAGTAAGCATGCACCTTGATATACTTACAACTATCAGACAAAACTCCAGAGTCCCTGGTGCCTTACAATACAGGTATTTCATAACAGTCACCTGATATTCTAGAATAGTTATCACAATGCCTCCTTGGGATTGTGGTGGTGTAGTGATTCATTAGCTGTTGGTTGTGGTTTCTGTGATTATGGTGGGTTATTGTTTGAAAAGTCAGGGAGTGGTCCTGA
>JAQNBH010000117.1:0-17500 GCA_028752905.1 Cladorhizidae sp. MBARI D1340-BT2
CCACTTTAGCTACACTCACCACCAACTACGCCATCACTAACACTATCAGCTACCTCACAAACTCCAACATCCTCAACATCTTCAATATAATTCTTCACTATGAAGCCATCAAAATCATCATCACTCTCATCATCCAACATACACAGCACTTTATCTGTATCACAATATTTAGACATAGTTACACCCCACAATATTTAATTAAACATGCTATCTGTTGTAATCTGATAACGCCAAACTGTACAAAGTTCTTAAGTAAATCAATAGCTCCTCTATCTAGTACAGCTGTAAAGCAAGCAGCTGCTCAGTACCCACTTGTAAAGCATTGCATCTTCTTGGGACACTATAGTATCCCAAGTGTGAAATTGATTTTTTCAGGAGGACAATAATACCACATGAAACATGCCAGGAAGCATCTTGGAATGTGATAGAAGCAACCTAGTAAATCACACAGGAGGCTGTTTACAAGATAGCTGATCCATAATTTTTTGGGGGGAAAATCATCCAATTTACTTTCCCAGAAAGTAGCCCAGAGCTTTGTTGATAAAATTGGTTATCTATCCAAGATCTACAAGTGTGCCAAGTAGAAGAGCCTGAGAAGCTGTCCTAGTAGGAATAAGGCTAGTTTAAGAAGCTTATAAGCTGGCACGTACGCAGACTTTTGAAAAGGGGGGTTATGTATATATGTCGGATGTGGCTGAAAGACATGGTGAGGATATATAGTGCAAGAGGGAAATATATATGCCCAATCCAGCACAAAGCCGCCCCATCCAGCACAAATCGTGGAAACTCCAAAAATGTTTACAGAGATGATTTTTATTAAGCAACCTTAAAAAATGTACAGACAAAATTACTGAAATAATAAGCTAACATTGAATTCTGCATGGATGTTGTTCTACGTAAAGTTTGCAACAGTATCGATCCATTCCAGTATTAATGCTAAGGCACTGAGTCTTTCCTCACTTGTTTAAACATCGAAGTGTGGAAGCAGATCGTTCACAAGTACGGGAACTGAGTGGGAGTGTAGCAAAAAGGTTCAAATGGAACATTTGGAAGGGTTTTGGGGCAGCAGAGTTTAAGCAATTCACTCAGAGTTTGAGGACACTCATCTGGTTAAATTTGTAGCCACCTTGACTTCCAGCGATGTAACTCTTCATCAAGTATACTCAAATTTGGTAGATCTTCAGAATAGATAGTAACAGCAGGTTCAATATTAACAAAGGATGAAGTAGTTGTATGGATGGGCAAGAGGTATTGCAATGAAGCTACCTGGTTGGTATGCTTAGTAAATCTTGATGTATAATGTTGTCAAGAAAAGGGATGATTACAGCCCATTTAAAATTATCGTCAACTGAATTAGTGGATTCAGACGATGCTGCTGTCGCTGAGTTGTGCGTAGCATTGAAATAGTTATATTGGACTGAACTACCCATCTAGAACAATGCCGAAAGATACGCTGTGAAAAATTATCAACATCTGCTCTCTCTCTTTTTAATTCATTGCAACAGTCTTGTACTATTGTCACTCCAGAGGTAAGGTCTTGGCACTTTCCTTGTAATTTAACAACAGCTTCATTAATAGACCTAAAGAGAGTGACTAGGGAATACAAAAATGCAAAGGACTCCAATGTTTTCATGTATGCAAGAGCATTTTTCTTATCATCAGGAGTCCAACCATCTTTAAAGTTCAGAAATTCACTATTTCCATAGAGTACTATCTCACACATTTCAATTAAAAAAGGATGATATGGACAGAAATGCTCCCAGCTATTGATGTTCTCTACCCATCGAGTAATGCAAACGTTGATTATTGAAGACTGATTTGCGCCAATCTGAGACCTCTTCTGAATGATTGCTTTAAGGAGGCCCTCTTTTTTAGCTGAATCGATAATCCATAATGTGAAACCTTTTATCTGACTACACAGTTTCTTATAGGTGGAACAGAACAGGAACTTATGATAGCCAGATTATGGAATGACTTGCACAATGGGTGTACAATGCCTTGGGATGCTTCTCTCGAAGTAATGCCTGCACACCAGCTATCTCCCCACTCATTCATTGAGGCCCCATCATACCCTTGCCCTCGCAAATCACTAAGTGATAAGCCAAACCCCACCATGGTCTGTATAATGGCATTTGCTACATCAACTGCTCGGACTCTCTAAAGTTTTACAAATGAAACTAACTCTTCTCGAATGTCACCATGGCCTTCAACACAACGTGATGGCATATGTGCAAATGCTCTACATTGTGACATGAAACCTCATCAGCTAGAATGGAAAAATATTTTGCTTCTTTTATCTAAGATATTGTTTTGGCAAGAATCATATCATAGCCTATAATAATTATTAATAATTACATTTTGAGTCCTTGGTGATAAGTGTGTTGCATTCTTTGCCTTGGTACAATAAAGATGCTCATATAAAATACTGTCTGTCCCCGCAAAAGATTTTAGCAGTGCTAAAAATTTTCCAGGATTCTTTGACGATGCAACATCCTCTAACTTTCCACGAAATGCCATACCCCGTTTACCTAAAAAAAGAATTGCTCATGCCTCAGTATTGCCTTTGTTTACTAATTTCCTTTTGAACAGCAGTGCTTGTCATTACATTTACTCGTGATGCTGGATTTTCAATTGTGCATCTGCTTGCTGAAAACAATCACGATGGTATTGAAGCTTCGCATGATTACTCAGAGTGCAACTCATCTTGATCCAGTTAGAAAAATGTTTAATTACCAGGTAACCTTTATCTTTACATTGGCAAGATGGAAGAAACAGAGGCACAAGGCATACAAAATACACCATCTACCTTAGAACTGTAGACTAGCCAAGGATATTTAATGAGCCACAATAAAATTATGTTAAACTTTTGGTGATAGCTATGTAATAGGGTGCCAGTAAGGACACTAGGCAATTGTATATCGTAGTGACATAAGAAAGAGTCTAGCACCACTAGAAAGCTCATTTATTAATCAAGCAGCATCATCAATAGACCTATTTGCAGATAATAAACATATGATTCTGGTCCTTCGGCACTTCCACTTGAGCATTCATTAACTACAGAGACTTCATCTTCATTTCAGCTTTCCAGAGTGGTACTGATTTCAGAATTATCGAGATCAGACTGAGGTTCACTAGAATCTGAATAAATGAGATTGGTTTATCAAGTGTACAGGCTTCAAGCTAAATAGCTAGCAATAATTTCTCTTATCTTCATACTCAATGGCTGTTATTTTGAAAAATGACCTGATGTCCATATTTTGTCGTTACCTCTTCATGGCAGAGTTGTAGCTCATTCGTTCCACAAGTACTATTAATGCTCACTACATTTGCATGATGTGTAACTGTGCAATGATTAGCTCATTAACCGGTCGAAGGACAAAGTCCAACCAATCAGACAGCCCCTCGGTGGGACACGAGTACCCTGAGTAGATTGGTCTTATTTGCATGGGGGGTTTGTGGGCTTTCTTTAGAAAGTACATTCGTTGGGTTCTCATTTTCCCTTTCCCCATGGTCAAGGGCTAGGGCTAGGGCTAGGCCTAACCCTTTATTGTAATTTTGTTTCCACATTATTTAACACTATCAATGTACCTATGTATAATTAAAATTATATTAATGAAGTGTGCCAGTGCCTGATATGAAATCAGAGACACACAAACACATTCCAATGAATATCATCAAAATGAAAGGGGGGATCTGCAGAAACCCCAGAAACCCCCCAGCATACGCCCATGATAAATGGCTAGGTACCACATCCAAAGCTTTAGTGGATAAATTATCTAAGCCTGTCATTATCTAGTAGACTATAATAGTAAATGAACAGCAAGATCCACACCCTTAAGAGTTCCCTTTAAATATATCTAGCTTCACTGCTGGATGCTGCCTGTACTAGAGCAAGAACAAACAAAACATAACGCAGCAGAAATTAGCTTCGCTGTTGCTACCTCCAAGTATAGAGCTCATTCAACATAGCGCTCAAGTTCCATGCAAAGACAGCTTGGTTGGTCTAGTTTTAACTTACAGAGGAAAATGTACACATAGCATCTAGTTTTGTGTGTAGCATCCTGAGCACATTATGACACCATGGGATATAAACAGTTGTTGGTATTATTACCACCAACAATAAGTAGTTGTATTATGCACATTGCAAGATGTAGGGGATAATTATTGTAGATTCAAATACTCACCAAATGTGAGGAGAGTCCGAACATCAAGAGGAGGGAGATGAATATCAGGTTACATAAAAGAAGGTAAAACATGTAACATTAGATCATATTATGCATAATACTAGTACACTTCTAAATTTATTCAAACTTGTACGATTAGCTCTCAGCTGAACAAAAAAGCTGATTTAAATAAAGTTCTAGTATATTATTATAATGAGATTTTGAACTGCAGAGAACTAATTACTCACACAAGAACTGGAAAAAAGAAAGAAAATAAAAGTGCCACACAAGGTTAGTTTTTGTCTGTCGGTATCAATTAGTTACAGAGCAACTTACCATAAGCAAATTCAAGGATTCTCTTTAACTAAATTTTTTTTTTTAGTCCTAACAGTTGAACAGAAATATTTTAGTCTTCATCAGAAAGAAGAAAGTTTTGTCTCACATCTGGCTAGGTAGTCTGTTCCAGGTATAGAATTGTCACAATCGCAGCTGAATTTGCATTTCCAAATTAATGGACAGTTCTAAGGCACTTACACAGGATTAAATCCTCACTCAAATCAATACTTAACCTGTGATAGAATCACTCTTACAAAATATAAATATCACCAGTTCACAATGAGTCAACTGGAAGTTTGTCAGGGATGACAGTTGATTTTTTTTTTAATAAAAAACAACTTACCATTTTATAGTTCCATAGATTCTGCAAACTTCATGTTATAGACTTTATATACAGCTCAAAAGATAGGTCTCTCTCTGAGCTCTATGTTGATTCTAAAATAATTTTCATAGATATAACTATAGCCATGTTACAGGAGCTACAAGTGGAAGGATCCTCAAAAACCTGAATGCCTGATTTTGGTGCCTAAATATATCCAGGTTGCCTAGTGCTAGAGAGTTGAAATTAGCACCAGTGGCTACAGGAAACCTACTCTATACAATGACAGATTTGATTAGACGCTAAAATGTAAGTGCGTAGTCAAGCGTGCGGGTGGAAAATGAATGAAATTCATAAGACTCCCAAGCCATATTAAATTGAGTACCACGACTCCTGAGATGATGTAACGACCTATAGATGGTCTATCCTACATTCTTTGCAATTGGTTTTATTCAGCAAAGTATATTCATCTATAAAACCATTTGAAGATCAGTTATCATGAAATATGCAATTCTTGTGACAGGCTCAATGTTGATATCCTTTACGATCCAGTTACACCATCATTGGGAAATTGAAAAAAATTTGGGCAATTTAGAGGACGTGCAGGAGGAGCTGCCTGTGCTACTAGATCACTTGGGAAAGGTTGCAAATGTCATGCAATGGAGCAGCAAGATACTCGTTAGTACAATTACAGAGAGTTGCAGCTATTAAATAGGCCTGGTTATGCTATTACAATTCTTCTGGGAAATATGTTACACCAATCATGAAGCTTGTTCACATGCTCATAATTGGTGCATGTTTCAAGGACTTTGAGAACAGTGCTTCATTGCAAGATACCATAAATTAACTTAACAACATTAGGTAACTAAACATGAGAGGCATAACAACCACAGTTTAGGTAACTAAAATATTTTTATAGACAAAAGTGGTAGAAGTTAGGCCCTATAAATGCAACTTAAAATAGAATGTTCAGCATTTGACAGTCAAGTACATGCACGTGTGTGGGAGGTGTCTCTTCAATGGGATTGTTATTCCAAGCTCTAGTATGGTGGCTGCTTTGTACAAGCAGCATTAGAACAACATTAGTTATCCCTCCAGCATTAGGGGGTGGAGTATGTACAGGTGCCTTTTAATACTCTAGCAACTTACAAGAACTGATCTAAAATGGTCTTAAGGCTTTTAAAATCATAACTTAATCAGTTTTGCAAGCATGTATAAAGGATGTGAATGGAAAGACCCAAACCTACCTAAAGGAAAGGTGGATAGGGATAAAATTTGTATATATTTTCTAATAGCATCTGCAGATAATATTTACTTCAGTCCATCTACCTGCAATTTCTATTTGAAGGGTTGTTGCAATTGAAAGGGAGGTTATTATTAACAAGTCTGGTTTGACAAGAAAAATGCTGTTAGCAATCGCTGATCGCATCCACTGTCCTCGAAGGAAACTTTATGGGCATTCTGCTGTTTTAGCAAGCTGTTTTTCCTACACTAGGCTACTTGTGCCTACCAGTAAACTCTCTCAATAGTTTAGACATTGACAAATGAGTTAGTGTCCTTTGATACATTGTTTACAGTCTTCGGCTGACTTGGGCCACGATATAGCAAGATCTTTGCAGTGGCATCTGGGATGTAAAACTTGTGAAGGTTTTAACACCAGAAAGGATAGCATTAACTTTCAATAGTTCATCCTGGATCCCGTCCCATGGACAATGATGGATGTCGCAGGGAGAGTGCATTTGAGCTTGATGGCAGCTAAGTGAGCATTCTGATCTCTGTGGGTAATATGATTTAATCGATTTCTGGCTTACATAAGTATGTTGATAAGGGATCACTAGTTACGGAGAAGAAAATGCTGACATGCTTCCATTGAGATTAGTATGCTACACTTGTTAGTTGACATTTTTGTCCTTGGATGGGATCCTGTAAACTCTAGTAAAGGTAATGCTACCCTTACTGCTGTCAGAACAGCTATATAGCTACTACTAATGCCCAACTTTTCCATGAGAAACTTGTAGAGGGTAACTCTTTGCCTCGTGATATTTGCTAGCACCTTCAATGCATAACCATCCTAGATGCTGATAGAGAAATCCAACCAGGAGTGCATTTTCTTCTAAAGAGAGAAGATATTCTGAAGGATTTCAGGCTCTAAAGTTAGGGCTAATAGAGAGCTAGGTGTGTTGCATGATCCCACTGTAGTATTTGTGGCAAGCCTTCTATAATAATCCTAGTTCTTTTCTAGCTCTAGCCCTAGACCTAGGCTTTAAGACACAATGGTTGTCTGTCTGCATGCTAACGTATAGTTACAATTTTCAAGGTGTTTATGGTGCCCTCTATGAGACAAACAGAAATTCATCACTCCCACCCCACCCTCTCCCATACACACACCCCTCCAGAGAATGCTTGATCCTGCCTCTACCCAAGTTGACCATAATCTAAAACTCAGTTGAACCATGTATCTGCCTTAGTTTGGCTGTAATGTCTGTTTTAATGTTTTGGGCCATTGACTAAGGACTCCCAGGGTCCAAAACCTTCCCAGTGTAGGGCAGTTATAGACATGTGTATGGATGCCAAAGATGGCTAAGCCTATAAACTGCATGCATGCATGCTATACACACACAAAATGCAGATTGCTATGTATTGACCTAGTAAAATGTTCTATAAAAATTTACATCAAGCTATATTGTGTGTGTGAGTGTGTATTATATTTATATTTACTTCTGTATAGACCCCAACACATGCTTCAGTATTTCTAGAATTACAATAACTTTTCTCAATAATCAACTTCAAATTTTACTCTCGTGATTTGTGCTAGACGCTCTAGCATTCATCTATTGAGAAAGTTATTTAATTGCTTGTCAACTGAAAGTTCGTTGATTGCAAATTAAATTTTTTTATCTCGAATTCATTTGGATTTGGCCATCCCAAAGAAACTAATAACTCTACTTCCTCTTGGAGCCTATACTCTCACATGGAATCTACTTGTGGATAATCCACAACAGTACTTTTCTACTTTGGTTAAGCATCAATCATGACTATATCTCCTCCTGTTCCACACCAAATATTTCTTCCATCGCTGATGAGATGTCCACACATGACACCCTCCAGCTCCTCCATATAGCAGTTCAAACATCCTTCATCCCTTACCTAGCCCTCTACACATAATTATGATACATACATTCATGGATTGATTGCATCTGCACTTGGGCACTGCTTCACAAGTGGTTGTATTCATTGTCCATATTCTTGCCTGCTAATGCTACAGGTACTCTATATAAATACAGGTCCTCTATTGCAAAGGTGTCAAGCTGCAACTGAAGTTTCCTCTCCCACTCCCACTTTCCCTTCCTATATTTGGGGAGGTGTGTGTGGTTGGCAGTGTTTGTCTATTCTTGCCCCCACGCGGTACCTCCCTTGTATTGCTGTTGTGGTAAAGTCCTGCTTTTGTTTATTGTGATATTCAGCATATGATGAATGCATCGACTCACATCACATGCAACTGATTCAGTCGATTGGCCTGAAAGGAGAGGGACGAGAATTACGACTTTAGAATGAGCAAGCGGCAGATTGGAATAAAGCAGCAGAAATAATTGGTGTTACTGCGATGAGGCTAATAGCATCCATTTATATAGGCAACGCCGAGAAGTGCATGAGGGCCATCGTGGAGAAATGGATGAAGACTACACAAAAAATGAATATCCAATGCACATGGAGGGGCCTGTGCAAATTGTTAGTATGCATGGAACTTAGTGAAGTCGGTAAACATTTGAGAGAGGCACTAGACGCTGACCACACTGACTTCAAGGACAACTATGAGACATCTGAAAGTGAGCTATTATTATTGTGTTGTTGATCTGCACAGTAGAACCTTCATTTCTCTTGGGCTTCTAACTATAGGAGCTAGTGATATTGTGTTGTTTATGTGTCAGTTCATCTGCCTTACCCTTGGGTTCCTAACTATGGGAGTTAGTGGTATTATGTTATTGATCTGTGCAGTGTAACCTCTCTTACACTTGGGCTCCTAACTATGGGGGCTAGTGGTATTGTGTTGTTGATGTGTTAGTGGACCTTGGGTTCCTAACTATGGGAGCTAGTGTTAGTATGTTGCTGATGTGTGCAGTGGAACCACCATTACACTGGGCTTCTAACTATTGGAGCTAATACTATTGTGTTGTTGTGTGAGAAGAACATCCCTTAGCATTGTTCTCCTAACTATGGGAGATAGTTGATGTGTACAGTTGAACCTCCCTTACACTTGGGCTCCTAACTATGGGGGCTAGTGGTATTGTGTTGTTGATGTGTGCAGTGGAAACTCCCTTACACTTGGGCTCCTAACTATGGGAGCTAGTTGATGTGTGCAGTGGAACCTCCCTTACAATTGGGCTCTAACTATGGGAGCTAGTGGTATTGTGTTTTGATGCATACAATAGAACCTCCCTTACCTTGTGCATATATATTTAGGATCCCAAGAAAACTAAAGGTCGAGGGAGGAAGAGAAGTGCCACTGCTGTTGTAGGCACTTTGTATGATGCTTACAGTGACAATACTTACAGAGCTTACTTTCTGCTCCTAATCATAGGACCTAGTGCATATGGGATGTGTGTTTGGCCAGTCCACTTTTTACAGAGAGAATGCCACACCCACAATCATGATCTACCAAGTTCATTTGCATTTTCCAATAGGCCTTATAGAGAAAAGATTGTAGCATTGAGTATGTGCCAGAAGACTTGGTACTCTTCATAGCGGAGTCTTCATTTTGATGAATGGATAGTCAAGTGCACTGTCATTTTGCTTGAGAGCTACAGAAATGTCTACAAAGAGTGGAACCTCTGATACTGCACTTTAAGCTAGCATATAGTCTATATATATTGTAATTCCTGAGATACAATAGTTGCCTTCCTGCAGTATAAAGAGAGAGGGTGCCACAAGCGTTCTGTGGAGTAGTATTCACTCAACCTGCAACAACATGCAATGCTTAGTCTGGGGCGGCACTGGCAAATTTGGAGGGATCTGGCTATTGTGTTAAGGAATATGATTAACACCTTGTGTTTACATTTTGAAAATCAGTTATGTTGTCAATCTGCACAAAATTATCTTTGATCGTATTTGCTTACAAAATAATTATCAATAGTCAATGGCATTATATTGTCTTGCTTCATGGTTAAAATAAATTCTCCTCTATGTATATACTTAAAGACCATTTGCTGGGAGCATTGGTTGCAGACATAAAAAAATCAACATTTGCATAATCCTCTGTATCTTACAGGTCTCCAGTAATCCTTATACTCATGCCATTATTTTCAATAGCTTATCCATACATTGAGGACTGAAGTAGTGTTCAATTTTTGGCAAGCCAGTATGCTTAATTCATCAATTATAATTATCCTGAAAAAACTTATATCTTGGAATCATCCTTCCTCATCAACTTCAGCAGCTTATAATAATGTCTATCACTACTGGTCGTTGTGGCCACTGATTGCACATCCCGATCTAGCAAAGAAATTGAGGCGCACGAAATGATTTTCAAAATGCGGTGATGGTTAGTAGCCATTGCTATGACAGAGAACTGCTAAGTATCTCACTAACATTGTCTGTTGTTGTGAAGGTAGTTAGTTGTATTCCACAGAGCTCTAGTGACACTGCCTCTGTTCATGCTGCTTGAAGGAAACTATTGCATATTTCAAATTACAGAAACCTTTGGATAGCTACTAGTATATTATTACCTACCAGACTGTATGTTTGCATAAAATTATCCAGTTAGCAATTTCATACTTACATACCTAGCATCAGAGATTAAAGCCTCATAGATTTTCCTTGTCACAAGTTTCAAGCAAAGGTAACAATGCAACCGACCTTCTAAATGAAGCCACGACTTCGAAGAGAACCATGTCGCCTGTGATGAACCTAATACTACCGTCTTTTCCATAAGGTTGCTTGGGGGGGAAAATAGCTTGGTTGCGAGTATCATTGTCAATGGGAAGCATTAGAAACATGTTAAGAAATATTGCCAGCCATACTAAAACATGAACACACGATCTCAGAATGCTGGTACTTTTCATTGCACAGCGAAGCACTAAAGGTAGAGCAGTTCAATCGCGATTGTGGACTTCCCTGGCTGCTGGGTGGCCACACTTGAGAGCCTAAATTTGAACCCATGAAACCATAATTTTTCTATATTCAGTTTTTTCAACCAAAAAATGGAAAAGAAAGCAAAAATTTATATTTGTCATCAATAGGAACCTCTAGCCCTAGCCACCTACTACTACTCTAAAGCCCTAGCACTTCTAACTCTTGACAACCATTACACGAAGAATTGCCGAGAAATATATATATTGAGTTTTGTTATTTATCTCTAATTTTACTCAGCTTATGATTATTGTGTATTAGTGCAAAGTTAAACAGAAACTTGGTGCTGAAAGTGTATTAGGATGTAGGTGGTGAAAAATGGAAATCATTGACCTCCTTTTAATGTCATATAATTCTGACGTTCCACTCGTTCTTTATAATATGCACTACAATTTGCTATTTACAATACCTTTATACAGCTGTGATTTATTGTCCCTGCATAATATGAATGCATTCTTGGTATATTTCTTCAAACTTTAGTTCCTGGATTGCCTACAAGTGATGGTACAAAAATTGGAACATCAGCAGGTCTTCTATTCAAAAGATCCACACAGGTAAGCCATTATTCTACTGTTGTGTTTGCTTGATTTAATGAATGTTCTATTTTTCAGACTCCATCCTTCCCTGAACAAGCCAGTCAGAATTCTGGTATGTGTAACTTAGTTTGGAATACTGTATTTTATTGAATGTGTTTTTTTCCATGTGGAAGAAATTGGTCCATACAATAAAAGTGCCCACAGCAAATTAATCAACAAACACAGAGGATCAACAAACACAGAGGTTATATTTTTCTTTGGGTTATCCAAGATAAAGGATCTACTTTTTAGGTCTATAATTTCAAAATGAAATATGTACCAAAGGAAGTGAAACATGAAATATCGTGTCTATTCATATCCTATTTTTCTCAGCTCATGTTCAAAGATGTAAGTCAAGAAAGTAGAGTGACTCTTACAATTTTAAGATATACTTTGCTGTTGTTTTAAATCTGTTTTAAATGCACACAGCCCTCTTTTAACACCCGTTGGGGGAAAGTGGGTATTAAAACTACACCACTCCAGTACGGCACCTAACATTGATTGTATAGTACTACACAGTATGAATGCATTCTATGATCACAGATATTTTTTTATCCAGGATTGCCTACAAGTGCTATTCCAAAAGTTGGCATATCAGGAGGTCTTCCAGCCACACATGTGAGCGTTGTGTTTGTTTGCTTAATTTAATGTGATTTTTTGTTAATCCTACAGGCTCAATCCTTTTCTGGTGAGCAAGCCTATGAAATTCCTGGTATATGTTACTTACTTTGCAATACTGCAATACTGTTTGTTTGAGTTGTTTGTCGGAGTTTAGGTACTGTTAACAAGATCCTCCAAGTTTAAATAAAGAAATTATGTAACATCCTTGACATAAGAAGCCTAACACTCCAAAGGTTTAGCTTAATTAGATAACCTATAATTTTTTTTATTAGTGTGTTGAACACATGCCGATAATTATGTCATATTAAATGTTGTGTCTGTTCATGTCCCATTTTTCGTGGCTTATGTCACATACATTAAAGTTTTCACTTCAGTCTGCCTTAAAGTCAGCACCTTCCACATAGCAAGTGCCCATTATACAGTTTTCTCTGATCTATGATTTGACTTGTTGCTTGAAGAAACTGCCCAGTGCATAATAGGATAGCAAAGATAGCAAAGATAGAAGGTAGGATAACAATGAAAATGCATTGCTAGACTTGGATGAAGCTAAAGTGGACAACCTGGAAGCAGTTAAAGCAGAGGCACTGGCTAGACTTGTTAAAACCATGAAATCATCACCTAGAGCTAACTAACCTCTAACTTCATTACAGTGGTAACACAGGGTGTATATTTAAAATAACCGTGCAAATTACATAATGCAAGCGCCCATCCATCAGATATTCAAGGTGAGTAGCTAGTTCAACTCCATATATGTCCTTTAGGGTAGATATCACTGAGTGGCACTGTAGTGGCATAAGTGCATGTGTGTACAGCCCCAGGTATTGCAATAGTTTTCTCTATATTGGCACATTTCAAAATAGGTTGAAAAAACTCATGTCTTAGCTGAAACTTATTTAGGCAGTTTTTTATCATCCTAAAGGTGGTTTCTTCTTTTTTTGCTCCAAATAGAATTCCAGCTTACCATGAATTCACTATAGTAGTATCTAGCAAATATTAAAAATTAACCAATTAAAACCTGGATTCATTTTTTAAATATATTTTTAAGTCCATCTATAACAAACTGCAATTGGTAAAGAACTGAAATTGGTAAAGAACATCAACACTATAATTGAATTGTTTATGTGTGCAAGATTTAGCTAAACTGAGCTCAATTGGCAGCTACATGTTGCATGTTTGCAACCAGCACCATTCTATGCTTGAATTGCTTGACTCATATTCTATTCTTACTCGGTTGCAATGCATCGATTGCAATCATTCTTTGTGCTCTATTAGAGTTTGATATGCTTTATTTGATTTCAGCTATAGAATTAAAATTTATTAGAGCTGTTAGAAACTGCCCTTGCATGTAGGAGATGTCTGACATACTTGGAGATGCATAAATGCCTCCAGCTCGTGAATGAGTCAAACTAATCTTCCTCCACTTCATTATAATATGCATCTGGGTGAGTACCATACATATTCAATTCGCTCAATACATGGAATTATGAAATCCTCCGGAACTTTAAACCTGAAATTCTAAACTAAGCTCACTCTCTAACAATGGATAGTGAAGATGATGGTCATTTCTACTCCAATGATGAGAAATTCAACCAGCATTTGCTTTATGTATGAGGAAGAGCAACATGTGGAGATTTTGTCTTTTTGGGGCATAGATTACAGTTAGCTATATGGATCAGTTCCACAACTTCTCCATGTATGTAGACACCTTCCGAACACAAGAAAATTTATCACAGCCTCAGTCATCCATTCAGTAAAAAAAAAAGCACATCAAACTCAAATAAAATATGCCAAATATTTTGCTAACAAAATTTGCAGCTGTTCTGCTGTGACAAGTACATTCTGTGGTCCTGGATTGCCTACAAGTATTATACAAAAAGGAAGGACATGAGGAGGAGGTCTTCCACTCAAGATACCCGCACAAGTGACTATTATTGTATTAGGTTGCTTATTATAATAATGCTTGTTATCTTCTTCAGCTTCAACCTTTTTCTGTTGAGCAAACTGATGAATATCCTGGTATGTGTAAGTTACTGTGGAACACTGCTACGGAATTTAGTTTTAACCATAAGAATTATGCAAAAGAATTATGCAAAAGAAATCGATTTTTTATCAAAAGGAACCACAGGCCCTCAATCTAACCCATGCTGCCTACAGTTCTAGCGCTCTAGTATTTTAGAACTTGTATAAAAAATTTCAACAATCTAATGATAAAGTGCCGAGAAATATGTATTGTAAGATGGTGTCAGATTATGTTCGTTGTGTATTAGTGATTTGGTGTAAAGTTTAATAGCTCTGGACAGATGTATTTCCATATATCTAGGTGAAAAATGGAAAGCTATCACCTCCTTTTAAGGTCATGTAATTATGACGTTATGTCCACTTGTTCATAGTAATGCACAGCAATTTACTATAATACAGTTGAGATTTATTATCCCTACATATATAGTATGAATGCATTCTTGATTTATATTTTGATTACTGAACTTTAGACCCTGGATTGCCTACATGTGCTGGTACAAAAATTGAGACATCAGGTCATCCAATTAAAAGATCCACACAGGTGATCCAATCCTCTATGGTTGTGTTTGCAAGATTTAATGAATGTTTTATTTTACAGACTCTATCCTTCTCTGATAAACAAGCCAGAGATAATCCTGGTATGTAAATTTGTTTGGAATACTAGATTATATTTATGTGGATAGTTTTTAAAAAATTGGCCCACACAATTAAAGTGCCCACATCAAATTAATCAAGAAACACAAGGGTTATTTTTAACCTTGTGTTATCAAGATAAAGGGATCAACTTTTTAAAGTTGTATAATTTCAAAATGAAATATAATAATATCAATTGAAATGCAATATGAAATAATGTGTCTATTCATATTCTATTTTAATCAGCTTAGTTCAAAGATTTAAGTCAAGAAAGTAGGGTGACGATAACAATTTTAACATGTGCTCTCAAAAAATATGGTTTTTAATTATCACAGATAATGTGAAAAGTGGGTTTTAAAAGTACACCACTCTAGTATGGCACCAAACATTGATTGTATTAGCATAGCAGCTACCACTATGCAGTATGAATGCATTCTCTTATTAAAGAAATTTTTTATCCAGGATTTCTTACAAGTGCTGTTCCAAAATTTGATCTATCAGAAGAAGGTCTTCCATCCACACATCTGAGCTCTTTGTTTGCTTATTTTAATGTGATTTTTTGTTAATACTACAGTTTCAATCCTTTTCTGATGAGCAAGCATATGAAATTCCTGTTATGTGTTACTTACTTTGGAATACTGTTTGGGTGTTTATGGGATTTTAGGCATTGTTAACAAAACCTCTTGGAACAAATAAAGAAATTATGTTATGCCTTTGACATAAGAAGCCTAATAATCTTTATGTCTAGCTAGTTTAGAACATCTGTAATTTTTTTACATCAATAAGAGACATGCAGAGAAATATGTCATGAAAAGTTGTGTATTGATAACCCATTTTTCTCAGCTAATGTCGTGAAATTATATTTTATTGCAGTTAGCTTATGAACATAGTCGGCACCATCTACAATGGAAATACCAACTTTTCAGTTTTCTGTGATGATTTGACTGGATGGATATAGCAACAAATATAACATTTAACAATTATGTCAAATAACAATAACAATATGCCAAATAACAATAATAACATGTAATAATAATACCAAATATAAATATAAACAATATGCCAAATAACAGTAATAACATTTAACAATATGCCAAATAACTATAATAACATGCAACAATATACGCCAAAATAACAATAATAACATGTAACAATATACCAAATAACAATAATAACATGTATGCACAATATGCCAAATAACAATAATTACATGTAAAATATACCTAACAACAATAATAACATGTAACAATATACCAAATAACAATAATAACATGTAACAGTATTCCAAATTATAGTAACAATAGACCAAATAACAATAATAACATTTAACAGTATGCCAAATGACAATAATAACATGTAACAATATGCCAAATAACAATAATAACATGTAACAATATGCCAAATAACAATAATTACATGTAACAATATGCCAAATAACAATAATAACATGTAACAATATGCCAAATAACAATAATAACATGTAACAATATAACAATTTGCCAAATAACAATAATAACATGTAACAATATGCCAAATAACAATAATAACATGTAACAATATACCAAATAACAATAATAACATGTAACAATATGCCAAATAACAATATTAGTATGTAACAATATACCAAATAACACCGTAGGTCTCACAGGAGATGTGGTATTCACGTAAGAGCTCAGTTCTTACTTTTGCGTAGTCTTTCTGCTGATCTGCAGGCATGGAGGCGACAGCAGTGAGACCTGCACCGAAGAGGGAGCTGCATAAGATGATGGCCCACTGATTACATGGCCATTAGCCAGCCTCAGCCGTAGCCTCAAATGCCTCCAGGTAGGCCCCCATACCCGTCCGTCCCTTCAGTAAACTTAGGGATGGATAGCTTTGGCATCGAAGGGGGTCGAGGTGCAGTAGGGAGAGGTCTGGCAACTCAGCCAACATCTGCAGGAACCTCTGCTGCTGCCGACCGTCTCTCTCCTCCTGCCTAGCCTGGGCCTCCTCCCGCCTCTGGATTTCTCGAGTCTCTCTCTCTTCCTGTTTAGCCTGGGCTTCCTCCCGTTTCTGTGCCTCTCGATCTGACCGAGTCTGGTCGATTTGGATCCACTGCTGGAGGAATCTGTCCATGGGATCGATAGGAAAGTTGGCCTCTGGGGTGCCCCCATGACTTCGACGGGATTCATTGATCATCCTTCTCTCCTTCTCCTCTGACATGTCCAGTCAGGGCGATTGGGAAGAGAGGAAAAAAATTAAATCAATACAAACTACAAAACCTCATCCTGGCAACTGAAGGGTCGGTTTTCAACCCACAAGGCCATGCCCTGGGTGTCTCCAGCTAGCTAAGCAACTCCTCTTCTCTAGCTACTGGCTGGTCCAGTATCTCCTTTTTACAAGAGATCCCACCACTGCCGCCAATGTTGGGGAAATTTCGCCCTTATCTAAAACCTTTCTTCCTCGATAAGAAAATGGTACTGCTGTAGCCCGAGCGGTTAGCTACTTCTGGGTGAATAGGTACTCCAGGCATTGGCTACTCCATTAATCACCCTACCTAGACCACTGATCTCCGTGACCCAAGTCTCAGTCCTCTCTACTTAGGACCTTACTCCAATGTCATCCCTCAGGGGTTGACTCTCTCTATCTCTTTGTCCCTGTCAGGGAAGTAAGCATACACCTTGATATACTTACAATTATCATACAAAACTCCAGAGTCCCACTCTGGT
>JAQNBH010000117.1:20000-34962 GCA_028752905.1 Cladorhizidae sp. MBARI D1340-BT2
GTGCTGACATGCATGTGGCCTACACAAAGGAGTGCCTAGGCGAAGACCCACAGCAATACGGATGGTGTTGTCGTCCTTGCGAAGGCCTAGAGATGAGATGGGAGGAGCAGACAACCATAAACCTGATTGTTTTGTAGAGGCAGCTAGAAAACGAGCTTTAGAAACAGGGTTGGGAGCATTTGCAAGTAGGCTGGCGGCAGTCACAGATACCTTGACTGAATCCCAGATCTTTTGGCGATGTGAAGCCGGGCCGATAGGTGGGGATTGATCATGGCCCTGGGACCAGTGGGAGACTGCATCATCCCAGTTGGGAATAGGTATACCGTGGAGATGAGACGGGACAATGTGGTGAACAAGGTCCGAAGAGCCAGCAGCAGAATCCAAGAAGGCAGAGGGTGCAAGCTGTACTGCTCTCCGGATCCCAAGTCCACCAAACTTCACAGGGAGTGTAGCTTGTGTCCAGGTGGCATCATCATCATCAAAGGAGATGTTACATATCCCACTCACAACAGATCTGAGGACGTCATCATAGTGCGTTAGACTAGGGGAGAGGAAATATGGTGAAGTTCGAAGAATATGGAGGAGCTTTGGTATTGAGAATGAGTGACGGAGGAGGAGGAGAGCATCCTGAGAACAGAGAAGGTTCAGCCTTTCACCCAAAGTCTTTAAAAGGTGGATCTTTTCATCCAGGGAACGTGAGATGGAGGTTAAATTACCAATAGGGGAACCCAAAAGGGTGGCACTGGAAGGGTCAACAATATGGGCACCCAGCAAAGAAAGAAGGAGAGACTCTTTAATGGAAACATCATCACATATCACTTCCGACTACTGTGCATTCAGCTGGAGACCCCTGCTAGCAGCCTCCCTCTTCACTATCTCAATGTCAGCCAATACATCCTCCACCTTCCCACCAATTGAGATATCATCCAGATAGAGGAGACAGAGTTCGGAGCGTAAATTAGAAGAGAGCTTGTGGATGGAGAGACAGAAAAGAAGTGGACCAAGGGGATCTCCTTGTTGCACACCTTCAGAGGACTGAATAATCTTGTCATTCCAAAACAGAGAGGATGGCGACGAGTAAGAGGAGAATACAAAAGGGTAGAGATCTGGAGCTAGAACTCGCACAGCCTCCAACATTTTGTCCCTGCGCACTGAGTTGAAGGCATTCCTGAAATCCAATTTCAAGAAAAGGCAATCTTGAGATAAATTTTGGAGGTATAACCTTGCAGCATGAACTGCAGCCTCTGCTCCTCTCCTAACTCCATAATATTATTATTATTATTATTATTATTATTATTATTATTATTATTATTTATTATTAATTACCACTACTACTACTACTACTACTACTACTACTTTTATTATTATTATAATGATTATTATTATTATTATTATTATTATTATTATTATTATTATTATTATTATTATTATTATTATTATTATTATTATTATTTATTTTATATTTGAATTTGTTGTTTTATTTATTTGTTTATTTATGTATGTACAGTTTTATTTGTTGTTCATTTAATTTTATTTATATGTGACAGGATTTGGGAAAAGGGACCTTATCGCGCAGAAAATGATTTTGAGTTATAGCACAAAAAGTATGCATGGGTCACTTTTTCTTATATATATTTTTTTAACTTTAGCACTCTCTAGAATCTTTCCTTTACCTCTGTGCCAAGTTTGGTGTCTAGGTTCAGTCCAGAACAGGTCAAAATAACAGTTCGAAAACTTGTCGTCAAGTTTTCCATTGCGTAGAATAACGCGTATACGGAGTGACTTCGCGTTAAAAGTTCAATTAGCATTACGTCATTCTCCAATTAGCATACGGCGCGGCATACTGCGGTTGTTATGGAACCACATAAACACTGCCAGCTGCAATGGCTTGGATAAGTAGTAATGAGGCAGCTAAGGCTATTAATTCTTTTAGCAGCTATTCCTCAGGAGACCAGCTGGCACTGCTAGATGTAATTGAGCAGTATTTCACCAATGAGGATGATGAGGACAATGATCCTCCATTTGAAGGTAAGTAGACAATGGTAGCTACCTCATTTCTCATTAAGATTTAGATAATTATTATAAAATAAATTGATATAGAACTTGACAAGGAAGGATCTGAAGAACATGGTGACAGAGAAGATGAGATGGATACAATGGATGAGCAGGGTGATAGAGATGATGAGATGGATGTGCAGGGAGTAATCGATGCAATGGATGATAGTGAAACTGATGATCTGCATGGCGAGTTGGATGAACCAGGAACTCCATCAGAGACCGATTTGGCCTTGGCACGATTGTCCAGTCTTTGTGATACATAAGTAGAGTATCGGCCGACTGACTTGGACGAGGAAAAATCAATCACAATGTTCATGTCTGCAGGTTGTGGTTGCCTGAAGTGGAGGGGACGGAGCTGTTCAGCACAGTTTTCTGTGGGTCATGTACAGGAAGTCAGATAAAAATGCTTCGAGCTCTCACACTGTGAACTTGACATGTTGATCATGGGGCAACTTCTGGCTTTGGCGAACACTAGTGAGTCAACCTCCACGGAAGCCAGGCACACTGCTGCTAAAAGAGTTCGAATTCGCGTATCGTACCAACACCAGAGTCGACAAATTTGTCAAGAAAAATTCCTCTTTTTACATACCATTGGTCTGAAGCGTTTCAAAAACATCACCAAGAGCTTCCTTGACAACGGTGTTCTTCCTCGCGTTCATGGAAATACGAAGCGTTTACCAAAGTACACTCTATCACTAGTGTCGATTAAGAACATGGTACATTTCCTACTCAATTACACAGAAGAGAATGGCTTGCTTCTTCCAGGTCGCATCCCAGGGTATCGACAGAGTGACATCAAGCTTCTACCCTCAAGCACCTCCAAACGTGGTATATGGAATATATACACGGCAGCAGTGGAAATGACCATTTTTCATGCTGTTGCATACTCGACGTTCTGTAACTTGTGGCGAACTCTTCTTCCCTCGATCATTCTCATGCGGCCAATGTCGGATTTGTGTTGGCAATGCCAGCGTAATAGTACCACTGTTGTGCGAGCTGTAAATTCCTCAGAGTCTGAGAAGACAGAAGCACTTGCCAGTGCACTGGAGCATCTCCGAATTGTGACAACCGAAAGGTCATTTTATAGGACCAAATCTGACGAATGTAAGAGGTCAATCAGATCTCTCTTCCCAACCAATGTCTCATTCCAGCCACCTCCTTTGTCTGCACTCACACCTGCAAATTCGAGAGACATCAAAGCTCATTATTCCTTTGATTACGCACAAATGGTATGTATTACACAAATGGTGTGTATTACTATAAATTCTATAGGTACTAGCTATGTTCACCAGGGTGTTAAGTAGCTTATCCCATGGTTGTGTATCTACAATGTGTACAATGTCAGAGAGGGGTCATTTATTTGGGTGTTGAGAGTATTATCACACTAGAATAGCACCTTAACATTCAGTTATTGACAAAAGTGTGGGAGTGTCATAGGATATTTATGTTGGTTTACCTGCACTCCTTGGTTTCTTTTAATCATGTGCCGTAATTCTTGGATATGCATTACCCAGAAGAGACGAAGTGTTACTGATAACTGCATGAGACCAAAAATATAAATCATACTAATTTGGTTTGGATAGTAGGGGAATAAAGATTTATTCACATGACATTGTTACCTTCTTTGATAGGTGCACTATCCTTCAGATCCTCTCCAGCCAGGTCCCATGTACTTTCTTGTACCTCGGAAGTGCAGTATCTTTGGTGTACACTGCGAAGGAATTCCGAGGCAGGTGAACTACCTGACTGATGAGGCCAGCGATTGTGGCAAAGGCACCAATGTTGTGGTGAGCCAGCTTCATCACTTCCTTGAGACTCATGGACTTGGAGAGACAGAAGTGTTCCTCCATGCTGATAATTGCACGGGACAGAACAAGAACAATTGTATGATGCAGTACTTGTTGTGGAGGACTCTAACAGGAAGGCACAACAAAATCACGTTGTCATTTTTGGTGGTTGGGCACACAAAGTTCTCACCAGATTGGTGCTTTGGTCTTCTGAAGAGGAAATACAGAAGGACGAAGATAGGGACATTGAGTGGCCTAGCAAGTGTTGTCAATTTATCTGCAGATTGTAACTTCGCTCAGTTAGTTGCAACCGAAGATGAAGCAGTCATTGTACCAACATTCGATTGGAGTACTCTTTTTGCAACTCACTTCAAGAAGATCATTGGCATTAAAAAACTCCATCACTTTTTCTTTGATAGCCGTGTTCCTGGCAGTGTGTTCGTGAGGGACCGATGTGACACAGTGGAACAGGAGATCAAACTCTTCAAACATACTTGGAACCCGCAACAGAATGGTTTGCCACTTGTAATACATCCCAAGGGTCTTACTCTTGAACGGCAATGGTACCTGTATGAGAATATCAGGCAATTTTGTCCTGACTCTGACAAAGACACTACCTGTTCATTACCCCCAAATCCAAAACCAACAAGCAGGAGCAGTACCCCCAACTTCTGAAGTGGAATCTCATCTCAATCTCAAACACACCACATAACTAACAGTAGGAAGCTACATTGCAAATTTGTCCTTTTTTAATGTATGCTAATAATTATTAATGCTAGCCTGTACATACTCTACTTATTTATGCCTAGTGCTAGACCTGGCTAGCGCTTACTCCCAGCACAAATCCAGACTGTTTTGGATGAATCTTTAAGCGAATGACTGGAAATTCAGTCTTTGATCACTTCTTTCCCGAAAGTACCGCCCCACTTTCGACAGCGTCTGCTTCGAAGTCCACAGTCTTAGTTAGCCAGCGTTCTATAGTTTTAGTTAGCCAGCGTTCCATAGTTTCACTTTGTCAGACAACAGCTATAGCTATTTACAGTCGTTTCTTTCCCGGCAAAAGTAGCCCCACCCGTTCGTAACACGGTAATTTACGGAGTAAACATTTTAGCTTTCGTTGTCAACTACAACGCCCAGGTATTGAAATAGTCACGGTTTTAGCCAGTACTTAAACCTGAAGCTCTCACTCATATCTTCGGTGTCAGAGCAGCTCTAGACTTGATACAAGGCTTATTTTGAACCTTATAAATCGGATTCAACATGGTATAGCTAACTCATATATTTATTTTTGCGGGTTAAGGTCCCTTTTCCCAAATCCTGTCACATATACTAAAAAAAAATTCCATTTATTTATTTTATTTATTTAATTTATTAAAAAAAATTACAACCGCTGCACGTGCTAGTTGCGTATACTGCCACATGGTGGATAGGTAGCTACTTGTATATAACCGGCTCACATGAGCCTTAGCGTCACATTCCTGATGAAGACTAGAACATCTAGTCGAAATGTCGAGAATGAAAAATGAAGTTGATTACTGAGAAGATGATTTTAATGTCACCTAGGTATAGCATGGAAGCAAGTCAGCGTCTTCTCTGTAACTAGCGATCATTTATACTTGAGCCAAGAATTGATTGTAAAATATTTACTATACCCACAGAGATTGGAATGCTCACTTGGCTTCCATTAAGCTCAAGTGCACTGTCCCTGCGACATCCATCCATGTGAAGGGACTCTAGGGATACACAGCTGAACTTTACAATATATTTGTTTCAACGTGTCCTTCATCTCTGTCTGTCTATGGCTATGATGACATGATTTGATCAACTTCAAATTTATTTGAACATGACTTGATTCTCTGTGTCCAACCTTCTTCATGAAATCAACATAGTATGTAAGTTACAGTATATCTAAATCTAGGATTACATGCCTTGATCAACTTTAATTAATTTAGATGTCTCTTGGCTCTCTGTGTCCAACCTACATGTATTTAATGAAACCATCATGTAAGTTACAGTATATCTTAATCAAGGATTACATGTCTTGATCAACTTACTGACAATCACAAATTGCCATCATAAACAGACTCTTCCTTACCTTTAATGTGGTCTCTGCAAGCCAATGAAAGCTGTATAGGCACCTGGCTAGCCTGAAATCCCTCAGAATCTCTTCACTCTTTATAAGAAGATTCACTCCTGCTTGGATTTATTCAGCGGAATCTAGAAGGGCATGGCATTGTAGGTGCTAGCTAATACTGGAGGGAAAGAGTTACGCTGTACAGGATTCTTCTGGGATGGTCGTTTAATTAGTAACAGTTCAATGTTGAAAAGAAGCTAATGTGCCCATTTTGACAAGAATGAGCGATTCCAGACAGTTTTTCCTCAAAGCACTCAAAAAAGTACCAATTGGAGCACGCTACTTTCGGTTGGAATGGTGAGATTTATCACCCTAAGACGTTTTATGTCCTTTAACCGATTACACGCCGTATTCCTAGTACCCGCGGGCAAATTATTCATGAATTAACGAGGTATTTTACTTATTATTTTTATATCTTCCGTTCTGCAGGGATTCCACCCATGAAACTTGGGTCATATTCAGCCACATGATAGCTCTACTTCCTGTAAAAAAATCGAGCCTTCCTTACCAACTGGGCAGAACTAACCAGCATTATAAAACCTTGTCTCTTCTTGGGGGTGAATATTTTCATATTTTCACACTATTATACACACATTATAATGCCAACACAAGATGGAGCATTTATTTACAAACCCTCTACCAGCTGCAAAGCCAGTGGGTTGTTTTCACCATCAAAATGCTAACACATAATAATACAAAAAACAAATTATAAGAGAGTGAAAATGCTAACACATACTAGAATAAAACCATAATATAAAACACAATTATGTAAGGGAGTGTCTTGGGTAGAGCTCCAGTCTTGCTGTCACGGGTAGAGTTGAACTTGCTCAGTCTTGGGTATAGCTTGCTTGGTCTCCGGCATGATATTTCACCATGTTTTTATTCTACACAAACATGAGATACCAGGATAAGAATAACACTTGAATACTGGAGAGACGAGAGAAGTAGACGAAGGGACAGGGAACGAGAGAAGTAGACGAAGGAGCAGGGAACAAGAGAGAAGTAGACGAAGGAGCAGGGAACAAGAGAGAAGCACAGAAAGGAGCAGGGGGTGCATAAACATTACTGATAGTCCACCAAGGTATGGTATTATGAAAACAGTCACGGCCTGTTGATCCACCACACAAAGGAACCTTACAAAAACAACACTGGGACCTTGCCTCATGCCTGTAACCTTTACTAATGCAAACTACACAGCGCTTCTTTGCACAGCACTGTGGGAAATGACCTAGTTTTAAATTGAGGCGATCTAGCTGACTATTTGCCTGACTACAACGTTGACCTGCATGCTGCCGAGAAGAGAAAGAACCAATCAAAGATTTAGCTGGAACAATCCTAGCTTCTAGATAATTACCCTTCCTTACTGATATTGGAGCTCGGACAGAAGAAAACAAAATAAATGAATTCAATAAACAAGCTTCTATCAAATTTGTAACCAACAAACCATCAATAGAATTTACATGTACATAACGCATTAGCTCCAAAAACCAAGTCCTAGGCATTACTTTACGAACCAAAGATCCAGACAAATCCGAGTGATTAGTGGACCAGTACAATTCTAAGTATGGAAGTGTGGAAACTCCCATTATTATCAACATTCCTACAAAAGCTTTCATTTCCTCTATATTAGTATCTACCCATTGCCTGGAGAGACTAGCCATCCTAGAAACGTAACTGTTCGTCTCTGCTACTAGGAGTTCCCACACTTCAAGAGTAAAAAAAAGGTAAAATGCATCTAAAAATGTACTTGATGCACCAAGCAATGAAGAAGTTGGACCAGCTGTTGCTGTATAGTCCAATTTCAAAGGAGTTGGCTCCTTTATTTCGCATTTACCTATGACCTCAGTTAGCCTAGAACCAGTGCCAGATGCTTGGGCAGAACCAGTGCCAGATGCTCGGACAGAACCAGTGCCAGATGCTCGCTCACGCCTATAACCTCTGGCCCGCCTACTACCAGTACCTTTTGGAGGACCACTAGCAACACTTACGACTCCACTACCACTTGAGCTGCTTCCCCCTTGGCCAGTACTCCCTCGCCCGCCTCTCCCTCGGCCAGTACTCCCTCGCCCGCCTCTCCCTCGCACAACTCCAGCACCAGTCGTGTTCCCACGCCCTGTAGAGACTTCAGGCAAGGCTTCCTCATCCTCCAATGTAACAAAAGGAGTCATAGATGCCTCATCTCCACTCTCATCATCTGATGCTGTAGGAAAAGTAATGGGGAGGGTGGGAAAAACAAGATATATATATCAAGTTTGTGGTCAACATTTGTAAATTCAAATTCAAATGAAAATCAACAACTCCAACCTACACTCTTAGCTATAACTTTTTTCTATAACTATCCTGTCTGAATTTGGAATACCAACAGAATAAGCTAGTATTTGGCAATAGTACACTCTCAGTTGACTATGGTAAACAAAGGCTATGAAGCGCTAAGGTTAGAAGAAACTTACAATCGAGAAGTCCATCCAAGCACGCCTCTTCTCTTAGAGCAACTGGATCCAGAGTGTTTCCTCGGTATGCATAGATGTCTTCACCTTCTTCCCCAAATGAATCTGACCCAGAATCGCCAGAATCGTCGGCTAAAAGTTGAGAAATAACGTCCTCACAGGAGAGCATCTTTGAGCAGTTAAAAAAAAAAAGCTCGACCAACAAAAATGGCGTTCAACCGCAGGATTTTTGTTGCACGATGCATCAACCGGAAATAATCATTTTTGTGACGTTCTCTAGTCTACTAGGCATGTACAGAACCCAACCGGGGCTGTTAGCTCGTAACGGTTCATTTTATATATTTTTGTGTGGCGAAGGATGTAAGGTCTCGCGCATATGGCGCTTACGGCGTTTAATCGGTTAATGATGAGAAATAGTTCGTTAATGTTGAAAAGGAAGCTAATGTGACATGATTGAGACCGTTTTTCCACAAAACGCTCAAAAACATCCCAATTGGAGTAAATTAGAGGATAAAAATGGAAGATTTCTTAACAAAAGAAGTTTTCTGTCCTATACAGAGTAGAAACCGTTATATAATGTTGAAAAGAAAGCTGATGTGCACAATTTTGACGGCTATTTCAAACAGTTTTTCCTAAAAATGCTTAAAAACATCCCAAATAGAGCTTTTTTCAGATGTTTTCTGACATTTAAAGAGAAATAGTGCTAATTTGCCATTTTGACAAAATTGAGGCCGTTTTTCCTCAAAACCCTCTTAAATGTCCCAATTGTAGCAAAATAGAGATTCCTTCATTAAAAATGAAGATTTCTCACCAAAAGACATTTACTGTCATTTAAAGAGCAGTATTGGTTCCATAATGTTGAAAAAGAAGCCATTTTGACAAGAATGAGTGATTTCAGACAGTTTTTCCTCAATACGCTAAAAAAAGTCCAAATTGGAACCAAATAGTCGGGAGATTTCTCATCAAGAATGTCATTTAAAGAGTAGAAACAGTTCTATAATGTTGCGATTATACACGATTGAGCCATTTTTTTCTCAAAACGATCAAAAACGTCCCGGAGAGCATCTTTAGGTTAAAAAGTGAATAAAAGACACATTCTGTCGTTTAATGAGTAGAAAATAGTTCCATTAAGTTAAAATGAAGCTAACGTTCCCATTTTTAAAAGAATGAGCAATTTCAGAAAATTTTTCCTCAAAACACCCAAAAAACCTCCCAATTGCAACAAAATCAGCTTGTTTCGGTTAAAAATGTAAGATTTCTTACCAAAATACGTTTTGTGTCCTTTTAAAGTTGAAACATTCTATCATTATGAAAAGGAAGCTAATGTGCCCATTTTGACAAGAATGATCGATTTCAGACATTTTTTCTTCAAAACGCTTTCAATCATTCCAAATTGGTTAAAACGGAAGAATTTCACCAAAAGCATTTCTGTCATTTAAAGAGTAGAAACAGTTCCATAATGTTGAAGAGGAACTATTGTGCCATTCTGACAAGATAGAGCGATTTCACAGTTTGTCCTCAAAACGCTCTAAAACGTCCCAATTGGAGCCAAATATAGCTTCTTTCGGTTAAAAATGTAAGATTTCTCAACAAAAGATGTATTATGTAATTTAAAGAGTAGAAACAGTTCCATAATGTTGAAGTGGAACCTATGTGCCAATTTGAATAGATTGAGCCAGTTTTTTCTCAAAACGCTCAAAAACATACCAATTGGAGCAAAATATAGGTTAAAAAGTATAATTTGTCACCAAAAGACGTTTTCAGTCATTTAAAGAGTAGAAACAGTTATATAATGTTGAAAAGGAAGCTCATGTGCACAAGATTGAGCGATTCCAGAGTTTTTCCTCAAAACCCTCATGAAAGTCGCAAATGGAGTAAAATAATGCTTCTTTCGTGAAAAATGGGCCAAAAGACGTTTTCTGTCATTTAAATAAGAAACTTCCATAATGTTGAAAAGAAGCATATTTGCCATTTGACAAAATTTAGCGATTTCGAAAAATTTTCCTCAAAAGGCTCAAAAACGTTGCCAAAAACACCTTATTTCGGTTAAACAGGGGAACTTTCACACGAAAAGACATTTTCTGTCATTTAAAGTGTAGAAACAGTTCTATAATGTTGAAAAGGAAGTTAAATTGTCCATATTGACAAGATTGAGCGATTTCAGACAGTTTTTCTTAAAAAGGTCCCAAATGGAGTAAAATAGAGCGGTCACAAAAAGAAGTTTTCTGTCATTTAAAGAGCAGAAACTGTTTCATAACCTTGCTAATATGCCGTTTGACAAAATTGATTGATTACAGACAGTTTTTCCGCAAAACACTACTAAATTTCCGAAATGGAGGTTAAAAAGGTGAGATTTCTCACACGATGTTTTCTGTCATTTAAAGTGTGGAAACAGTCCCATAAGGAAGCTAATGTGCCCATTTGGACAAGATGGATAGATTCCAGACAGTTTTTCCTCAAAACACTCATGAAAGTCCCAAATGGAGTAAAATAAAGAGATTTCTCACCAAAAGACGTTTTCTGTCATTTAAACTAGAAACTTCCATTAATGTTGCATATTTTCCATTTTGACCATTTTGAGCGATTTCAGAATTTTTTTCCTCAAAACGCTCAAAAATGTTGCTATTGGAGTCAAAAAGACCTTATTTCGCTTAAACAGGGGAAATTCTCATGAATAGACATTTTCTGTCATTTAAAGTGTAGAAACAGTTCATAATGTTGAAAAGGAAGTTAAAGTGTCCATATTGACAAGATTGAGCGATTTCAGACATTTTTTCTAAAAGTAAAATAGAGCTTTGGGTTAAAAAGGGGAGATTTCTCACAAAAAGACGTTTTCTGTCATTTAAAGAGTAGAAACTGTTCTATACCCTTGACGAGGAAGCTGATATACCATTTTGACAAAATTGAATGATTTCAGACAGTTTTCCTCCAAAAATGGTCTGTCCCAAGCAAAGAGGTTATAAACGGAAGATTTCTCAATATAAGTCTTTTAAAGAGTAGAAACAGTTCCATAATGCTGAACTGGAAGCTATGTGCCATTTTGAGCGAATTGAGACTGTTTTTACTCAGAATGCTAAACAAACATCCCAATTGGAGCAAAATAGAGCTTTCGGATAAAAAGGGGAGATTTGTCCCAAAAACACATTTTCTAGTCGTTTAAAGAGTACAAACAGTTCCATAATGTTGAAAAGGAATCTAATGTGCCTATTTTGATAAGATTGAGCGATTACAGAGTTTTTCCACAAACACTCATAATAGTCCCAAATGGAGTGAAATAGAGCTTTTTTCCTTTAAAAGTGTAGATTTCTCACCAAAATAAAATTTGTGATGTTTAAAGAGTAGTCTATAATGTTGAAATAGAATCTAATCTGCCCATTTTGACAAGAATGAGCCAGTTTTTCCTAAACGTCCCAAAAGGAGTTAAATATACTAGATTTCTCACAAAAACACGTTTTCTTACATTTAAAAGTTCCATAATGTTTAAAAGAAAACTAATTTGCCATTTAGGCAGTTTTTCCTCAAACAGTTCCATAAATCTTGAAAAGTAGCTATTTTTACAAGAATGATCGATTTCGACAGTTTTTCCGCCAAAAAAGGCCCCATTGGACAAAATAGAGGGGAGATTTCTCACCAAAGATGTTTTATGTCGTTGAAAGAGTAAACAGTTCCATAATATTGAACAGGATGGTAATATGCCAATTTTTACATGATTGAGCGATTTCAGACGGTTTTTCCTCCAAACACAGGTTAAAAAGTGGAGATTTCTCAATAAAAAACATTTTCTGTCGTTTAAAGGGTATAAAGTTTGAAATAGAAGCTAATTGCCTATTTTGACAAGAATGACATTTCAGACGGTTTTTCCCTAAAATTAAAATAAAGGTCCCAAATGGAGTAAAATAGAGCTTGTTTCTTTTAAAAATGCAAGATTTCTCACCATAAGACGTTTACTCTCGTTTAAAGAGTTCTATAATGTTGAAAAAGAAGCTGTGCCATATTGAGAACAATGAGCGATATCAGAGATTTATCTCAAACGCTTTTAAAAACGTCCCAAATTGAGTAAATAGGGATTTATTTTCATCAAAATATGTTTTCTGTCATTTAAAGTGTAGAAACAGTTCATAATGTTGAAAAGGAAGTTAGTGTCCATATTGACAAGAATGAGCGATTTCAGACATTTTTTCTTAAAAACGTCCCAAATGGAGTAAAATAGAGCTTCTTTGGGTTAAAAAGGGGAGATTTCTCACAAAAAGACGTTTTCTGTCATTTAAAGAGTAGAAACTGTTCTATACCCTTGAGTAGGAAGCTAATATACCATTTTGACAAAATTGAATGATTTCAGACAGTTTTCCTCAAAAAATGGTCTGTCCCAAGCAAAGAGGTTATATACGGAAGATTTCTCAATATATGTCTTTTAAAGAGTAGAAACAGTTTCATAATGCTGAACTGGAAGCTATGTGCCATTTTGAGCGAATTCAGACTGTTTTTACTCAGAATGCTAAACAAACGTCCCAATTGGAGCAAAATAGATCTTTCGGATAAAAAGGGGAGATTTGTACCAAAAACACATTTTCTTGTCGTTTAAAGAGTACAAACAGTTCCATAATGTTGAAAAGGAATCTAATGTGCCTATTTTGATAAGATTGAGCGATTACAGAGTTTTTCCACAAAACACTCATAAAAGTCCCAAATGGAGTGAAATAGAGCTTTTTTCGTTTAAGTGTAGATTTCTCACCAAAATATAATTTGTGATGTTTAAAGAGTAGTCTATAATGTTGAAATGGAATCTAATCTGCCCATTTTGACAAGAATGAGCCAGTTTTTCCTAAACGTCCCAAAAGGAGTAAAATACAGTTAAATATGCGAGATTTATCACAAAAACACGTTTTCTTACATTTAAAAGTTCCATAATGTTTAAAAGAAAACTAATTTGCCATTTAGGCAGTTTTTCCTCAAAACAGTTCCATAAATCTTGAAAAGTAGCCATTTTTACAAGAATGAACGATTTCGACAGTTTTTCTGCCAAAAAAAGGCCCAATTGGACAAAATAGAGGGGAGATTTCTCACCAAAGATGTTTTATGTCGTTGAAAGAGTAAACAGTTCCATAATATTGAAAAGGAAGGTAATACGCCAATTTTTACAAGATTGAGCGATTTCAGACGGTTTTTCCTCCAAACAGGTTAAAAAGTGGAGATTTCTCAATAAAAGACATTTTCTGTCGTTTAAAGGGTATAAAGTTTGAAATGGAAGCTAATTGCCTATTTTGACAAGAATGACATTTCAGACAGTTTTTCCCTAAAATAAAAATAAAGGTCCCAAATGGAGTAAAATAGAGCTTGTTTCTTTTAAAAATGGAAGATTTCTCGCCATAAGACGTTTACTCTCGTTTAAGGGGGGAAGAGGGCTGAAAACACATATTTTTTCAAAATTTTTTTGGGGGGCCCAAAAGGTTTCATAGTATGTCTGGAGTTTAAGTTTCAAGTTTCAGAGCAAGTGAATACTTGCATCAGAAGATATAGCCATTTTTATACAGTGCATTATTATTCCATTTCATTTCATTTCACTTCACATTGGAAGAGGTTCTCTCCCAGTCTTACCTGGCTTCAATCGGGCGGTCGGCGATGATCGCCTACCCAAAGTACAGTTTTTATATATCAAAATGTTGCCAATTTCATGGAGACCCTTACCAGTCGTTTGCGCAATGAATTGGCCAGGCGGGGGGGGATAGTGCGCAACCTCTAAGACCAGCACGTTTTTTCACGTGTTTTTTAGTCGGTTCGCTTGAAACTTTCACACTGTTGAGTTATAGGGAAGAGAACAGAGAAGCATTTTAAACAGAAAGGCCAAGGATTCAAGAAGAGTGACGACAAGAAGAAAGCCCTACAGGCGGCTGTTGTTGAGCCTGTCACAGTAGCCGCGCCAGGCAAGTTTTAATGTTTATCTCCGTACTAAAAAGTTACTAGCTGTTTCCTTCCTTTGTTAGTGAGTCTCTTGGATCCTGTAGGTGGGATAGCGCCTTCTGTGAACCTTCACTTACCTTCCAATCAATTGCAAATGTCTGAAGAGAGGCCAGTTCCATTTGTGACTATGACCAGTGACTATGCCCAGGAAGAAGTTGGCTCTCATGGATCGTTCAGCTGCTTCTGTGGCTGTTGCTACTGGATCTACTGGCTCTACCTCTTTGGACTCGGGTGGTGTTGGAGAACTAGGTAAGGGTAATCGTATAATAAACTTAGATAAGCTTAGAGAGGTCATAGAAAGGTGTAATAAGTGTATTCAATGTGGTAACTGAGCTCCCTTGCAACTGAAGCCCGTAGGGCAGGCATGGTGTCTCACTTTTTGTTCAAATTGTAGTAACACTCGAGACATCTCAAACCCTGTATCTGTAGAAGCATTCTTTGAACATCCAGTCAGTACTGGGTGCGCTCGCATTGCTGGAATTAGTCATTCTGGTCTGGAAGATATCACTGCAGTCATGGATATGTTGCCCCCTCTTGGTTCCACTTGTTTTTTTAAATATACTAGGTCAATAGGGAGT